>CABFWB010004093.1:0-38107 GCA_902151455.1 Timema bartmani
ATTTGTAAGGTACTTGTGTACTTTTCAGTGCTGGCCTGTCAAAGGTCTTACGACTGTTGGCCAGCACTATAATAAAGGAATTTGAAATTATTGTTGTTATTATTATTATTATTATTATTATTATTATTATTATTATTATTATTATTATTATTATTATTATTACTATTCTATAAGTAAATTTTTAATTTTCAGTGGCTTAAATTTTTGAGATGTAGTCCGCAAACCATTGTGTAAGAAAGAAGAACTACTTCGGATATATTTTTCTTTCTTTATTTATGATTGGTTAATTGAAATAAATGTGTTAATAAAAGGTTTGAGTAAAATAATTAAATCTCGATAGTCATGACTTGTTGTTTTAAATAACTGATGATAGCTACATATTTTAATAAATTAAAGATTTTATTTGTATTTGTACAGTATTACCTGTGAAACTGAATTGTAAATTATATAATGTAAATATTTCTTCAGTCAAATGTGGTATAGTTTTTTACTATTTTCATGTTTTATTCCCTAGAGACATGTATTCACACAAGAACATTGAAATAAACCATAAAATCTGTCCCCTTATACTCAAGTAGACGACAAACTTGAGCGTCACGCTTTGGTCCTTTGCAAAGAATGTGTTTATGTCCATCTGGCATAGTATAGAGATCACTGTGTTAAACACACTTCATGACATAAATGTTGCTTTGAAAGACATTGTTTTATTAAGTAATTGTTTGTTTTATGTTACTTAAATATATATTTAGACTTGACGTTCAAAGCCAAGGGTGTTATTTTACATTTAATTGAATATCTATTATATCAACTAAACTTGTTGAGAAATAAATGCTAAGCTGTTAAGTAGCCGTTTTACTATAAAAGTATGGCCTATTCTTAAAATTAAAAAATAAATTTAAAATTTACTTAAGTAATTCAAAATTAGTAGACGTTACAAAGAAATAATTTAGAGTTGCCATCCTGAATAGTAAATTAGCTATTTTTTCTATATTAGTTAAACTAGTTCCAAAGCAAATTACATTTACAGGTGCATAAATCATCATTGTCTATACATCCCACTCGAAATGATAAGTAATGAATGATTTTTATAATGGAGCTTAAAGACAAGATTACACAATGGAGTACAATTATTTCAAATTGTTCAAAGTGTTTTATGTGTTTTTCCGTTGATTATTTTTAACATACCCGACGATTTGAATGACACAATAGTCGTAGCGCATAAAATATGTGATCAAGACTCTTGATTTATTATAATATAGTTTACCGGTATTGAAGATTTAGCAGTTCAAATCCTGATCTTGATCCTGATGTAAACAACATGGGCCTTAGCTACATATTTTAATAAATAAAAGATGTTATTCTTATTTGTACAATATTACTTTTAAAACTGAATTGTATATCCTTTAATGTAAATGTGTCTTCAGTCAAGTGGGGTATAGTACTTAACTTTTTTTTATACTTTTATTCACGAGACACACGTTTTGCCACAAGAGCATTGAAAGAAACCGTTAAATTTGTCCCCTCACTAGCAAGCAGACGACAAACTTTAGCGTCACGATTTGGTCCGTTGCAAGGGGTGTGTTTATGTCCATCCAAGTATAGTATAGAGATCACTGGTGGAGCCAGACCCCTAAGCCCGACAGCGCGACCTCATAACGACGAATTCCTTACGCCCAGCAACGAATTTACATTCCCTCTACAGGTAAATGCCAATGCACTTGACCTATTCCTAATACCTCCTCTACACCACATCCTCAACACCCTGACTCCATAACGGTAACTTACCCTCGTCATCCAGGACCCCTAATTTTGAAGCTTTCGAAAATACTCGCTAGCGAGAACACTCAAAACTCATAAGCTCGCAAATCGCAGGCTGTACCAAAACAAAGCTAATTTTGAAATATTTGTTATTATCGTGCGAGTCGGTGTGGCGTTGTTTCGCTTGCGAATGAGTTTTCAATCTGATAGCACTGTAAAACAATAACGTTGCAAAGGATCGAGGCAATGGGATGCCCCAACGCGCCATTATACAAGATACATAACTGGAAGTAAAAACTATTATTGTATTGAGTTCATCGTGTACAGCGGTTTGGCTTTATTAGGAAGCCATCTTCGAGTTGTTTGCATCTAAGTTCGTTTCAAAATTTTCTCAGGTTATATAAGTAGAAGTTAAACCGTACATTTCTTCAATATCTAATTTTGTTAATTTGGTAACGTGCTTGTCTGAAACTCGGAAGTTAACGAAATTGATCCCATTTCGATTTTGATATTTTAATTTTTTGTCGGAATAAAAAATCACTTGTTATTAGTTTGAATCTCAGTAAAATATTATTTTACTTTCGCAACTATTTTTTTAAATATAAATATTTCCTAAAGGTTTTTACTATGTGAATAGTAATAATTAGCTTGCTTAGCCTTATTTTTAATTGTGTACATTTTTATGTCATAAAACCCATTAGTTTAATTTTTAAATAATCATCTACATTCAAAATTAATGTACTGTTTTTAATTTGCTACCTTGTTAATTTTTTTTTTTAAATACGTACCTACCTACGTAACCTCAAATACCTTGTATACTTCTATAAAATTATTTAAAACAAATTATACACTTATTAATACAATAATTTAAAATGAAAGGTTTTATTTTCGGTCTGATTAATTTTTTTTTAATTGAGAGTTAGGATTTGAAAACGTGATATCTAGACTATGAGGATGTCACTTTACCACCTCAGTCAAATTGATGATATAACACATTTGATGAAAACAAGATATATTATTATAATTTCACCCAAACAAATATTTTTTATGAAGGAATAAATAAAATGTACAAAGCAATCATATTTTTTACTTCTTTAAACCTATTTTGTACAATGGTAGGTTTATTTAGACAAAATCACTTTCAGAAGATTGCAACCGAAGAGGGGCATGGCGTGAATTTTGTTTTATTGTGCTCAACTCGACAGAGAAGAGGTGTGAACCTGGCGAGTAGAATCCGCTCGCTATTCGATTGTGTGACGTCAGTTTTCGCAGCGCAGACGTTTCAAAATTAGGAGTTTGGGAGATTGTGTGCGAGATGAGAGAAATACGCTAGCAACTTACTATCCGCACGTTTCAAAATTAGGGGCCCTGGACGCCCCAGATCAAAATGCATTATTATTCACACTCTGATAATTTGGACATTCCAATATTAAGATTAATTGTTTGTAGGTTTTATAGTAGGCGGAGGTTCGTTAGGTTTCAACATATTTGGGATGTTAGTAGTGTGTTGACCCACCTCATTGAGCAACATTAACCAAGATGTTAGTCTCTTTAGTTTAATTTTCTAGTGGTGGGAAGGTTGGGATTTGAATCCTAGCTGGGTGTGATTGGTTTTTTTCTTTTCTAAATGTTTTCCTCTCTCCCTCTACACAAACCCGAATTCCATAACTCAACCTTTATCATCTAAGTATACCCTATTCGGGTAAAATACAAGGACAGACCAATTGACAAGATAATAAAAAGGTAGGCCTAATCTGTTTAAGATGCCTCAATAAGATTTTAATAATGTAATGAATCGTGCATACAGTAGTAATTACTATCCACATTAATGTGGGTTGTATGCCTATGAAATACTGCAGCCAAGACTGGAAATAGTCACAAATAGGCCCTAGCTTAATTTTTACATGTGGTATGGCTTAGGCTTAGGTTTGCTAATCATAAAAGGTGTACTAATTGTATCTGAAACCGAAAATTAGTAGTTAGACCTAGTTATCCTGAAGTGAATAAATGTCAAACAACTCATTATAAAAAAAATACGATTATAATATCATTATATTCTTAATTATACCTCATTTTTAGCTTATGTGGTGCTGACTGACAGCTCACAGCTGACGGCTTTAAAAAGCTACCAAACTAAATTATGTATCCCTACGCCGAACCATATAATCTGTAAAAAACATGTCTTTAGCAATTGTCACTTCTGACAGTCAAAATTTAGGTATATACCTAAATGTTGACTGTCAGAAGTGTGTTAACTGTCAGTCAGCACCAAAGAAGCCATGGAGCTACTGTACTTTGTTAAAGTCTCAAGAATGACCTTTAAATAAAATCTGCATTTTATTATTTTTAAACATCCAAACCCCCCATTGTTTCGATTAATTTGTAGAAAATAGTCAGTGACAGATACGTCACGCTGAGGTGGTTGGGGATGTGCCCCCCTCCTCCAATGTTGGCTGAAAGCTTGAAAGTTGGAAATTTTGTGAGATTTGAGATCTGGAGTTGGGAAATTCTAGGCTTATTCTCTACACTATTACTCTATATTATGAAAGTCCTTTACCACAGACTTGTACAGACAAATTTAAAATTTCCCAGTTGTTGATCCATACTCTACAAAAAAATCCCAACCTCAAAAAATCATCAAACATTGAAAGAAGATTCCTTTTGTAATAATTTGTAGAAAGCTTAGTTAATCAAGTAGTCTAGTAGCGCCGTTGTCAGTAGGCAGAGACAACAGCCAGTCAGTGTAAATGCCGAATGCGTTATGGAAACTAATCATAAGGGAACATAAGCTGCACAGTAGCAAAATTTCACTCAGCCAGCAAGGCTTAAAGTGGCAGTATTGTCAGCCAATGTTTTGTTTATGGTTTAGTGTTTTTAGTTGTGACTTTTGTGGCTGATAGACTGTCGCAGTTTTATGATTAAAATTATCATATGTTGTACAACCAATGCCTTAATTAGGTCTTTATTAAATTTTGAGGGCATAGACGCAGTGAATGTTACGCAGCATTTTATTCTTTTCTTATCGAAAGCTCTGACTGATGAAATGAGGACATTGAAGTTAAGTGTTAATGTTTGACTTCTGAAATACATACTAATTTTTCTAGCAAGTATCTATACTAGTTTTAATTGAGCTGATGTATCTTATTTCATTGTTTATTAAAATAGGCTTTCATGAAAACAATTTTAATAGGCTCAAAGCAACTATGAAGGAAGAGGAGTAACTTAGGGCTGTGTTACACTGTTACAACGCTTATAATTTTTCATTTGATTAAGTAGACTACACTAAACCAAATATAAGTTTTGTATTCATCCTTTAACATTTTAAAATTTGGGATACATTTTTAAATTCGTTATTTAGTGTTGGTTTTGCATGAAATTTCGTATAACCATGTTGTTTAGAGTGCTGATTTCGAATTTGCCATACGCGATTTAATAAAATGTCAGGGGAAGCCTATTCACTCTCACGCGCTAAATTACAATATGTTTTGAATAGTTTATTCACGTACCAGTATACATATTTTAGGGCAACTTCCATGAGGCAGGACATTGGTAAATAGGTATCAAAATACTGTAGAAATATCGATAAATTCAATTTTGTATTGCTTTATTTTACAATTGAAAATGTTTTTAAATAAACATGGCCAAATTGCTAATTTTTTTATAAAGTGACGAGCGAGTTCTACAGCTCAGGGAGCTTACCAGTTAAATATGGCTTCCAACTGTGTTATAATAAATCAGAGGTTTCCAACCTGGAGGTCACAGTGTGTTTTGTGGTGGGTCATAATATAGAGGTTTTAGCTTTATATCTACTTTTTCAAGGATTTTAATGAATATAGGAAGATGCGTAGTTATAATAGAAATGTAAGATGTTAAAGTGCTAAAAACGACCTAGGTACTGCTTAGGTACCTTTTGTTTATTCCATTATGATAACTTCTTGCTGACCTGGTTTACTGTGGCAGCCTTGTAATGCTGCTAGTATAATATAAAATGATCCCCCAACCCCGGGCTTGTTGATTATCTTTTATTACATATTAGTCGCATATAATCATTATTATAAGCAATTTATAATAATTAAAACAAGCATTAGTGGGCATGCGGGTTTAATGTCACGATAACAATTCGAGTTATTTTCTTATACACTGAAAAATCCTTGTAGCTTTAAAAATCCAGTATGAACAAATAAATAAATAAATTAAAAAATACAGGTCCTAAAAGCTCGGGTTCAAGGCTTGATTATCTGATTATCATCCCAAACCTTAAAAAAAAAAGTTCTGGGAACCTCCTGACTCCCCCCCGTTTTCAACCAACATTGTCCTTGTACTCTCCTTTGCCCCGAGTTCTTGAACGCTTTTATCAACTTTAAATAACTAGGGTTTTATTATCTAAGATCTTCACACAACATATTACACTTATTCCAGTATTCACACAAATATATCAAGAATAAAGCGTACATATTACCAAAAAAAACATTGTTTTTTATTGGTTAACTTCTATACCAATTCATTTCCCCATGTGACATTACTATTTGAATGCATATTTCACATTATGATTGTTTGACTAAAATATGTTTTGTGTATTGAATAATGTAGGCCTTGTGTTTTTTTTCATTTCAAACCGTAGGCAAACAAAATGACGCAAGAGATTTATTAAATTAAGCTAGGTTAAATCTTTCTTTCAAATAATGTGACTTATGATCAGCTGTTTGGGAAAATAAAAATATATGAAGAATGTTCAGTCATGAACACCAACATTCTTGAAATAAATTTACCTAATTTCTAGCCTCTAACTTCTTAAAAAGTAATATTTTTTGGTAAAGTGTTGCCAACTGTTGACGCAAACTGATTTTATTCTGTGCTTTGACGCTAGAAGCAAAGTCGAAGCTAAAACTAACGGATGATACAGAGTGTGGTGGTCATAATAACCCAAACGCTATCTTTCCTCGAAAGTGAAGCTAACTAGCGGTAGCAACCACCCCTATTACACTCTACTCAAAACCCTATGTAAAAGTTAATCAGACGTTGAAGCTTTTTAGTGGCACAGCTTGCCGCTAGATGAGAAAGCGTTGTGATCGTGGTAGATAGTTGCGATGTTTTATAAAAACAGCTGTTCATATTTATAAGATTTTATTTCTGCACAATGGCTTTATATGTCAAAAATAAAAATAAATGTAAGTTTCCATATTGTTTTAAAACTGACGTGTCAATGTTTATACGCCCTAAAATTTCGAGAGACGTGATTGTGAGGGGAAAAAAATACAAAAAAGATGTCTGGTCAAGAGAACTTAAGAAAAAATTCTAATGATAGATTTTGTAAAAAACATTTTTGGCCAAAAGATATTCTACAACTGTAGGTTGTAGCAGATAGTGGTGAAAGAATTTTGCAAAAGGGAAGTATGCAGTTGCTTTTTATAATTTAAGATTAGTTTTTCTCTTAATTATTT
This sequence comes from Timema bartmani, assembly GCA_902151455.1. NCBI lineage: Eukaryota > Metazoa > Arthropoda > Insecta > Phasmatodea > Timematidae > Timema > Timema bartmani. The sequence continues at coordinate 7,200 of CABFWB010004093.1, forward strand.
CCCCATTGGTTGATCAATGTTTGCAATAAAAAAACTTCTTCTAGATATTAGTTCCCACCATTCCTATGTCGTTGGCTACTTGTTTGTTTATTTATAACAGTGATTTTTCTACTGCCTTATTTTCAGACATTATTTATATATCAAAATAAAAAGGTTTATTTTTTAATTGGGGATGGTTCTTTAGAACTGATACAAATAAAACACTGTATTTTCTCAAAACAGCAAATCATTAATAACTTGCAAGTAAACATCAAATCAAATGATACTATAATCATATTTAGGCCTATTTAATATAATTTGATTTTGTAATGATTAAAAAATTAATAATTTTTTGTATCAATACACTCACAAAGATATGAATAATCAATAGAAACTAAGATTATATTATTTACATTTGAAATTATTTGACAGCACATTAAAAATGTTTAGTTTTTTTAATGGCGCTTACCACAAAAGTATTAAATTATTCATAGAGGACTGAAACAGCTCATATGCTGACATGTTAAACACTTTTAATATGACTGCACTACAGCTTGGTAGTAGCAATAGATATGTTGCTGCAAGTAGTATTACTACAGTAATTTAATTAAACAATATTTATGGATGATACTATCAATCATTGTCTTAAGCTTGGTATTTGAAAAATGTCTACTTGAAGGCGGGAAACATATCTAGGACCATTGTAAAGACGGAAGTACCAAAGTACTATTTTTAAATTTCATTTTTTAAATAATAAAACGATATTGAAACTTTTTAGACTGTATGCAAGAAAGAAATGAGTATAAGTAAGTGAAAGGTGAGTGGTTTTTATTTGCCTCGGTATTGAGTCTTCTGCAAGAACGTACCCTCTAAGATGGCTAATTAACACTACTCACACTTTCAAATGTAAATTAATATTTTTTAAATTCACTCAAAAATAACACATCTCATTCACTCTTCGCGTTTGATTATTTCATTCTTGCATTCTGCCTTATCCCTTTATTAAGGAAAGACTCTAATTTTCGTATTCAGACAAATTACCCTAAATGCTACTAATCAGGATAAGTCTAAAATCCCCTAAGATGTTATTAGCTAGATGGTAGGACTGATTGCTGCCCTAGTTCCCTAATAAATCAATACACTTTTTAAATAAAAATTTATAGCCATGTTTATATCGTCAAATTTTACCAAACAAATAATTAGCATGGGATTTATAATACAGTACTTCAAATTTAAATTATCTTACATCAATGCGCAAAAGATTAATTGTAATTTGTATATTATCATTTTTTGTTAGCTATTCTTTTTATTCACTAGTTATCACATTAGGGATAAAATAATGACTGTCTAGCAGTAAAACTTGGAGGTTCAAACTTATCTGCAAAATTTAAATTGCGCGCGCGCTATTCAGCAACGACACTAACGCCATTTGGCTTCAATGTCTGATCACTGGAACTAAAGAGTAGCCAGACCCGTTTATCTTAGACTCTGGTAGCAACTAACTTCGCGTCGAATGGTCATAATCAATGAGCTTATATAGTTGGGTAGAAGGAGAGCCGCGTATGCTGGGCATTTATAGAGCTGAAGCCACCACCGTCAGCTGGCAGACCACGTGACATTGGTCAGGCTAGCTGTCGCGTAGTAGTGGTGCATAGAATAACGCATACAAATGTAACGCTCATTTGGATCTCAGTTATTGTTAATTTTTTGCTGTGATTATTTCCCGGGTGACCTTAGAATTTAACTATAATTAGTTTTACATCCCAAAAACCTCTATTATCATAGGCCAACATCAAAATAATTAGAAAGTTTGGGCTTGTTGAGAAATTAATGATACGTCTTTGTTGGATCAATCCTTCCCACAGAATTAAAACACAGTGTGTATTGTGAAGAGCCTGATATCTCCACTATCGTCGTAAAAATCAATTAGTGGATATATAAAAAATATTCCCATGATTTTTGTAATATAATTGAAAAGAGGTCTAGTAAAATACAGAATAAATTTGTCAAGGAAGACTAAAAGATTGTATGAAATTATATAGCATTGAACCACATTAAAATACTTATAATTTTTATATTTAACTTTATGTTCAATTAATAATTACACATTGAATATCATATGTTATCTATATGTACTTGTAAGTACTGAGAACCAGTTCATATTTTAATTAATTTATATTATTCTTAGCTTGTCATTGAACTTTAAAAATATAGTTATAGACATCTATATAGAATTTATTATATTTTACAAGATATAAGTAGATACTGTATTTGCTTGATAAATAGATTTACCACACGATAATAGTACATATTTAACTTCGCTGACCTTTTAAATAATTAAGATTAATAAATAACTTTTGCCAGTGAATTAGATCAAATCTAAAGTTATTTTGACTCGTCTCTTTATGGAAGTGGCCAGATTACAGTGTGGAATAAAATAGCCGCTACACTTAATTAGCGAGAGTCAGCGACTGTCGTCATTTTGTGGTTAAAGTGTTAGAAGTTTGGCGCTAAAATTTGAGTTTTATTTCGAACTCAGACGGTAAAACCATTTAATTTTAACAAATAAATATTGAGCTTAGTCTTTGCCATGGCTTATTCAGCAAATAATGGGCTAGGTACCTAAAGCTGATAAACAAAATAATGAACCACAATTGGATACCAAGGCGGGTGAGTGAGGGACAGTGATATCTATTCGGGGTATGATGCAGGTTTTTCTAGAAAGCAATCAACAACGAGATTAAATGTTATTGCAATATTTGTAACCTCCACCAAGTAATTCTCAACCAGATGTTGAAGTTAATACATAATTAATATGTACGTTAATTATCTGTGAAAACATAATAATTTCTTTTGCTGGAATTTTTGTTTAAAAGTATGTGGGCTTACGAAAAATGAAAGTTTAAGTCTCTACTTCCACGAGAAGGTACATTTGTGTAAGGATCTTAATATGGATATTGCTGGACACGGAGAAACATATTGCTGTAGGACTATGGTCTAAGGAACTGAGCACAGTGGTGATGGGAAAGTCTCATACTGACTTAGATGAGTTACTGCATGACATAAGAGACTTATAAGAAGTCAACAACCAAAGATCAAGGTGGATTTCAGATCGAAATGAGAAACCAATGCAAAATGAAAGACGCCTCATAATCCTTCATAGTGGTCACCTTACAAAGCTCACACACCTCAACCACTTTCATACAATGTAAAATATGAAAATACAGCGAAAATATAATCTCGTAATGATCAAGGAGATGTTTTACTATCCAGAAGCATAGTCACACATCACGAGTCTGTCCAGAAGAAAGTATACCCATTAAGTGTTTGGATTGTGGTCTAGAGGGACATACAATACGAAACTGCCTGAGCAGAGACGGTGCAACTAAGGAGAAAACCGACACCACGTCAACTGTTGATAATAGTCCCCGAAAAAGATTTGGGGTGGATTATGTGAAAGAAGCGGAGATAGGGCCCCATACATTAATTTCACTTGTGAATACTGGTAGATCATGCTGTAAAATACAAGCTACGGCAGCAATAGGATCAGGCTTACAAGTTAATCATTCAACACAAACTATTCATGGTTTTGGAAATGCGATGGATACTGCAGTAATAACGCTCAGAAGTATCATAACAGATGTAGAAATGGAAAGTGTCTTAATGCATAATGTTGTGTATTGTAAATAAACATTCTCTTTGTTTCATTATCAAACTCGAATTCTATTTCTCTGTACTATCATAGCAACGCCATAATAGTTTTGTTATTTTTATGCAAGATAAAAAGTGTTATTTTTCATAATGTTGTTTTAGTAAATGAAACCAACAGCGTTGTTTAATAATTAAAACCAACAGGTTATGGGTCCAGGGTGTTGTAACAACGTTTATGCTGCATAGTAAAATAAATTATCTGTGTGTTTAAAGTGAATAGGGGGGTCAGAAGTGAGATAATATTAAACACGTTTTTTACACCTGAAATCACTAAGTTTTCCAAGAAATTTAGATGGCATCCGGATTCTCAACGCACATTGAAAAATTATGGAAAGACAATTACGACACATGGATACAACAAATGGAAGCAATCCTTATAAAGAATGACCACTGGGAATACGTCGATGGAACTATTCTCAGGCCGGCTACAAAGGAAAGTGCCGAAGTGGCAACCATTGCCACGTATATCTCGCTCACAGCCACGTGGGACAAAACCGATCGAAAAGCCAAAGCCAACATTGTTTTGTCTGTGAGTCCTGCAGAGCTTTGCCACATAATACATTGTGAAATATAGCATAAGGTATGGCAAAAATTTTAACTAGTGTATCAATCGAAGGGGCCCGCTAGGAAAGCAACTCTTCTGTTCACAAAAATATACGAGGGGGGAAACATGGCAAATTACTTCCCAAACTTCCTCAACACAATTGATAAACTCAACGAAATGGGTATTCACATATCTGAAGAGTTACTGTATAGTGTGCCAGATAGCTACGATAATTTTCGTTGCGCAATTGAAGCTAGAGATGAACTGCCGTATACAAAGTCATTGAAAGTAAAAATTCTCGTATAGTACAATGCAAGAAAGGAAAAGAAAGCTGACTCAGATGGCGTGGGTGCTTTGTATGTAAAATCTTACGGAGCACGAAATTTAAATAAAAACAAATCATCGGATACGAACCATGCAAATCAAAATGCTAAAAAGGTCAAAACCAAGGTCAGGGTTGTGCGAAAAATCAAAATTTCAAAACATCAAAAAGTCATATAAGTGCAACTATTGTAAAAAAAAACTTGCACAAGGCAGCTGATTGCTGGACAAAAATATCGAATGAAAATCAAGTTTCAATGCCATCGTAGCAAATTCATGCAGTTGCAGAAGAGTTTGTGACTTTATTGTCAGAGATCGCTCTCCGCACGCTCTCCGAAGTGATGACGTGTGGTGTGTCATCACCAGAGCAACAACAATAGACAAGAATAGTTTTTCGGAGCTCACGTCAACCATAAATCAGAAGGTTTGGTTAGCGGATGACAGACCAACCGACATAAAGGGAATTGGAACTGCAGTAATGAACGACTTTAATGGAAAAGGACAAGTAGTAAAAGTAAGGTTAAAAAACACCCTTTTTGTACCTACACTCAAAACAAATTTATTTTTTATTTCAAAAACCGTTCAAAGAGAACGAAGAATGTGCTTCAAAGCAAATAATGCTGAAATTGTCGATAAAAACGGTAAAGTGTAGCTGACTGCCCATAAACGCAAAAATTTGTATTTTATCGAATCTGACGTGCCAAATGTAAGCTCAACATATATAACTAAAGTTAGTCCATCGAACAACCTTAGTGAACTTGAAAAGCAGCACAGTAGGTATGGGCATTTAAATGAACATGACCTGCGTAAACTTGTTCAGAAAGAGATGTTAGGGAAATGGATTTTAAGAGCACTGAATAATTCTCAATTTGTATAGCTTGATCTTAGGAAAGCAAGTTGCTACGCCTTTCCAAAAAGGTCCGAGTCAAAGAGTGAGGTGTACTCTGACGTTGTTGGCCCCATGAGAGTAAAGTCTCACGGCGAAGCATCTTATTTCGCAACGATCATCGATGATAGATCTAATTGGGTAGAAGTGCATTTTCTGAAAAACAAAAGTGGTGAGAAAAAGGCTTTCGAAACATTCAGTCGTCAGCAGAAAATCGCCATTAGAGTAATATTCAAACTTTACAGACAGACAACGGTCTGGATTACTGCGGAAAAGATTTCACAGAAGAAATGCGTATCGCAGGTATAAGAAGAGAATATAAGGTAGGAGAAACCCCAGAACAGAATGGCAAAGCCGAATGCATGAATCTCACACTGAAGGGGATGGCGCGATGCGTGTTGTTGGAGTCTGGCTTACCAAAAGGGTTTTGGGCGGAGGCGATTTCCAAAGATGCTTACTTCAGGAACAGATGTCCATCAAAACCGCTGGAAGTTCAAACACCCTATGAAATTTGGTGTGGTTTGAAAAAAAAAATAGAATTTTTAGGACTTTTGGTTGCAAAGCTTATATGCTGAATAAAGCTCCGAATAAAGGAACGCTTAATCCAAGATCCAAAGTGGGTATTTCTGTAGGATACTCCACAGAATCAAAGGCATACCGAATTTGTGATCCAGCAAAAAGGAAAATAATGATAATTCAAGATGTTAAATTTTTAGAGAATTTTGAAATTGTTGAAGTTTTGAATGAACATAAGGAATCTGCGAACTTTGAACCTACTTACTTCTATGTTGATATAACAGTCTGAAAGACACTATATCTGAAGATGCTGATGAACATTCAGGTAACGTCAAAGAAAATGACTTCATTAATCCTGTTCCTGAGGTCAATGAGAATGACCTCCAATCAAATAATTCAAGTGAATTTCTTTCAGAAAACCCAAGTCAAGACTGCACAATGACTAAGAATAAGAGGGGGCCTGGTCGACCTAAATTGATTAAAACTTAAAGCCAGGAAGACAAGCAAAGTTATTTAATTTAGTAGTGCAAAATCCTGAAAGTGTGAGCTTGGCGTTTGAATAGGTGGTAAATCCGTTATTAAAAGAAGCCTTAGAAGGACCATATGTAGCAGAATAGCAGAAAGCTATGGAAGCTGAGTTTAACGCTTGAACACAAAGCAAGGCTTGTACATTGAAGCCACGTCCTAAAAATAAAACGGTCATTGGCTGTCGATGGGTACTCAGGAATAAGTATGAATCAGGTGGTAAAGTCGAACGCCGCAGAGCTAGATTGGTAGTGAAGGGCTATAATCAACGTCCTGGGATCGACTTCGATGAAACATTTTCACCAGGATTAGTTGCTGCTCTAACAGCAGAGTTGGGACTTACTTTGTACTAACTTGGCCTACATAAATGGATATCTTGATGAGAAGATCTATATGGAGCAGGCAGACGGTTTCAGTACCCATGGAATAGAACATTTAGTTCGTTTGCTTGAAAAGTCTATCCATGGACTGAAGCAGCCAGGCCGTCAATGGTTTAAAAAATGCAAGAAAGCCTAAAGACCTTTGGGCTAAAAACAACTAAATAGTGGCAATTGTGTCTACTATATGAATGATGTTTGTGGGACTCTGATCGTGGTTGTTTATGTAGATGATTTAATCCTCGCAAAAAATAGCAAAGAAGCTTACACAAGATTAAGAGATGATTTATCTCAAATCTTCCAGATGAATAACTTAGGAAAACTGCACCACTACTGTCTTGGAATTGAATCCAAACAATATAATAATTCAAAGTCAATAATTATGTCACAGAGATCATATATAGATGATGTTCTCAAGAAATTCGGTATGCTAAACTGTAAACCAGTGGAAACAGTAAGTTATTCAAAGCCATGAAGCCGTTCACAAAGGAAGAGACAGAGAAAATTAGGAATGTTCCATACCATAAACACAATAGTTCTCTGATGTACCTCGCATTATCGACAAGACCTGACATTGCGTATGCAGGGAGCTCCTTGAGCCAGTACAATCGAAACACTGGGATAGTACACTGGGTTTCAGCAAAATGTGTCCTGCGATACCTGAAAGGTACGAGAAACCATGGACTAGTCTACAAGAGATTGGGTGCTGAACTGATTAGATATGTGGACGCAGACTGGGGAGAATCTCGTGACGACTGGAGATCATATACAGGCTACATTTATCAAGTGGCAGGATCTGCCATAACGTTGGAGGCAATAAAACAATCCATCGTAGCTCTTTCGAGCACTGAAGCAGAGTACACGGCTCTCGTGGACGCCGAAAAAGAGACAGTTTACTTGCGAAGCTTGTTAAAAGAAATTGGTTATTTAAGTGTCGATGTAAAATCAACCCTCGTCTATTGTGACAATCAAGGAGCAGAAAAGCTCATGCATAATCCCGTGCGCCACTTGCGTACCAAAAATTGACATTCAGCATCAGTATGTACGCGAAGTTTCCGAATTAGGAGAAATCAACGTTAAGTACATTCTAACGAATGTGATGATAGCTGATGTTCTTACCAAAGCTCTATTCGTACCGAGCCATCGTAAGTGTGTACAAGGAATTAGAGTGAGAGACATTAATATTTTAAAACGTGTTTGAGAGGGGGTGCTGTACATTGTAAATAAACATTATCTTGTTTCATTATCAAACACGAGTTATATTGCTCTATGTTACCATAGCAATGCCATAATGGTTTTGTTATTGTTATGCAAGATAAAAAGTGTTGTTTTTCAAAATGTTGTTTTAATAAATTAAAACTACAGCGTTGTTCAGTAAATAAAACCAACACATAGTGTGGAATTACTGGGGCTGCCTGACAATGCCCAAGACAATGAAGTAATTATAGATATAACGTGGACAGACCAACCAAACATAGCATTTGTGAAGGTGGGAGAACGACTATGTGGGAACGATCATTGGACTTACCTTCGACGACAAATTAATAGATCATTAAATTGCTTACAACAGTAGCAAACATATTGAAAGCTAACAGTGTGAACTTTCTAAGAGTGTGTGCGAAATCAGTGGAAAATACCATATTAATGTTCAATGGATCTGTGTACGAACCAGACAATAATGGAGATTTACAAAGAGCAATGAACGAAGCATTGGGGGAGCTGCGTTACACCATTGCTATGTGCCACCTTGATGACATACTCATACCTGCGCGAGATTGGAAAAAAATGCACAATAGACTAAGGAGTGTGCTTGAAGCAATGAGGAAAGCAAACTTTACATGTAAAACTGGCAAGTGCGAATTTGGCCAGAGAAGTGTAGAATAGTTAGGGTTTGTTCTTGCAAACGGTAAAATGTCACCTGGACCACGAAAAATTGAGGCAATAAGAAATTTTCCTCAACCACAATCAGTTCATGACTTGAGAAGATTCTTGGGACGCACTAGAATTTTTTGACGCTTCATACCCCATAATGCACAAATGGCTGAGCCATTCAGTAGGTCCACTAAGAAGGACTGTCCGTTTCCTTGGGCTTCAGATCGGGACACACCATTCAACGATTTAAAGTAAACCATGATTGAAGAACCAGTACTGCAATTGTATTATCCAAATTCAACTTCGAAACTTCACACAGAAGCCAGTTCCTTAGGTTTGGCAGGAACGCTGTTGCAAAAGGGTGGGGATGTGTGAATGCATCTTGTGTATTGCGTGAGTAAGAAGACAACAGAAGCAGAAGTCAATTACCATTCAAGCAAGATGGAGTTGATGGCAATATTGTGGTCTATGGACCAACTTCGACAATTCCTAATTGGGATTACTTTTACGGTGGTTACAGACTGTCAATCACTGATATATATGAACAACAAACGCACCACCAACCCTCAAATTTATCGCTGGTATAATTTAGTTCAAGAATACACTTTTGAGGTTAAGAATAGACCTGTAGAGAAGATGTTACATGTTGATGCTCTGAGTAGGGCCCCTGTAGAGGATGAGAATGATACAATGGATGAAGTTATTGGTGACCTGTTTGAGGTATTTTTTAGCTTAACCGCGGAGGACCTAATATTAATGATCCAGCTTAGTGATTTCAAACTAAAGGAAACTATACGAATCCTCAAACTTAACATTTTAGAAAGGACTCGACTATAACAAAGCAAGACAAAAGTTTTGAAGCTTATTAAAGGATGATTGGGCAAAAGTGAACAACAGGGGATCAAATTAGGATGCTCTATGTGATTCCAAGAAGTATGCGAAAAAGTATCAAAGCTAAGTGTCATGATTTATCAAGACACTTTGCTCTTGCCCGTACAGTAGCAGAGATAAAGTAGAATTATTGGTTTCCCAAAATGAAGAGTTATGGGAAGTATCGCATAGCAAATGATTTTAAGTGTTTAATCAAAAAAGTGCCGGGTGGAAGGAATATGGGTCTACTAAACCCAATACCTCCATGTAGTCGGACATTACAAATTGTTCATTTGGATTTTTTGAAAGTTTTTCCATGGAGTTCCAAAAAAATTTCAGAACTATTAGTCATAATCGGCAAGCTTACCAAGTTTGTGAATATTTATCTAACTAAAGATACATCAACGCATAGCGTACTGAAACATTTCCAGGAGTTTACTGATGAACATGGACTTCCAGAGAAAATAATAACTGATAGAGGAACATGTTTTACATCCTATACATTTACTGAATTTTGTGAGTCACATGGTATAAATCATGTCCTTAAAATTTCACGATACCTCCAAGCGAAATGGCCCAAGTAGTGTGAGTCAACAGAAACATCATACTAATTATCTCTATTAGAATTCAATGACAGGACAATGAAGATAGGGACAAAGTGATTAAGAAGATAAAGTGAGACTTGAATTTTGCAATTATCAAGACCATTGGAAAGTTTACATTAGAAATACTAAATGGTTACTGTCCAAGATACCATGATGGTACTCTTAGGAAACTGACAAATGTCAGTTCATTCTCGCTTCATTGAGGACAATAAGACCTGCAGGAAGGACAGAGTTTTATAAACTTTATTCTAACGAAATAGGTTAGCAACACTGCACTGACCGTTTGGAGTATGGATGCTCTGTGCCCCATTTTTGGTATTGACTTGTTGTTAATAAGATGGCTTGAGTCGATGTTTGGAATTGGTTGTGAACGGACGTGTATGGCTGTTATATTAGAGACCGTGACGTCAGTAAGTGTTGTTAAATACGGTGGATTTGGCTGACTATAGCGATGTTGATTCAGCTATAAAACAACTTTATTCAAATATTTGAAAAAAATTATCAAACTAATGCCATAGGTTTAAAATCGACTTGTTCACGATCACCATATAATAATCAAATTATGAAGAAGGAGAAATCTAATGTAGGGCAAGTTGCTATCAAACCAACGGTACAGGCTTCAGCCAAAGTTCTCAAAATATATAATACCAACGAGAGTCAAATTGGGACAGTTGTTTTAGATGACAGTATACCAGACGAAATAGAATCCAGGGCCATACCAAATTACATTTTCAAATACATCGGAATTAAACATTCAGAATCTACATCCAATGAAATTAGGAAAGATATTATTTCCTAAGTATAAGAGTGTAGCTAGCATTGTTCCGGCTGGAAAAACTCAATTTTTGTGGAATTGTTATGTGTGAAGGAACTTAACCGTCTTATGGCAGATAGGAAACTGCATGAGCTTTTGAAGTTCTCAGTTGACAGGGTGCGTCGTTTGGAGTTTTTCATAATATTCCCCTCGAATTTTCGGAGGAATTTACTAAGGAAGAATTAGAGAGAGGAAGTGAATTTTCAATATTCCACGTACGACGGTTTAATAGGCGCAATCCTGATACACCTGATCGGACCTGACCTCTGGTACAGTAGCAGTTACTTTCAGGGGCAACGAGCTATCGTCTTATGTTGTCATGTGTTTTTCTAGAGTGGAGGTCAAGCCGTATGTTTATCCAGTGATGCAATGTCACAATTGTTTACGTTTTGCACATCTCGCTGTCAACTGTCGTAGTGGGGGGCAAAGGTGCGCAAAGTGTGGAGGGGCTCATGTTATAGAAGAATGTCTACAAGGAACCCCAAAATGTGTTCACTGTAGGAGGGTTCATTTGGCGACTGACCGAGCGTGTTCCAAGGGGATGCGACAGCGTCAAATTAAATTGACAATGGCTTGTCGTCATTTGTCGTACCAGGAGGCTGGTCAGACTGTGGACCGCAACTCTCCCTACGAGTCGCGCTATAAAAACAAGGGGACCCAATTTGTCATGAACAATTCTTAATTCCCAAATATACCAGTACGGCCACGCAATGAAACGTCCTACGTGGCAACTCTTTCGAATACCCCGGCACAGGCTGTTGGGGATATGGACGTAGATTTGTTGGGAAGCTCTATCGAAGGAACATTAGATGATATAATAAGTAAGGTGGTTGAACAGATTGTATACAAATTGGTGTCACTCCTAGTAAACGTGGCCTCCTCAATGCCATGGGAGCTATATCTTCCAAGTTTAATGTCAACAATAACAAGGAAAATTCAAAAGTTGTTAAGGCGTATGCGACGCTTTAATAGCAATATACGTAGATCTTCTGGGATCAAAGCAGGTAGGGGTGTCCAAGGTAACCTTGTCTGAGCTAGTTATATGTTGCATTTTTATGGTTAGTTATTTAAATATGATACAATGGAATTCTAGAAGCATCAGGAACAAAAAAGCGGACCTTTAATAATTAATTTTTTCTCGTGATATCGATATCGTAGCGTTGAGTGAAACTTGGCTAAGGTACCAAGATAATTTTGTTATAAATAAATTTATAATTTTTAGGTCGGATAGACCTGTCCGTGCGGGAGGTGTTGCGCTGTTACTTAGGTCGGACATTCAATTTGTTGAAATAACATCGGGCAATTTTCAATATCCTTGGGAGTTTGAAGGGCTAAAAATAATTTCCGCAAATAGGACATTTTAGGTTATATCTTTGTACAACCCTACACCAGATAATTTCGATAATAATTTATGGGAACAATTTATTGAAGGACTACCATCCCCGGTTATCATCTGTGCAGACATTAATGCGCACCATCTGTTGTGGGGCTCCCCTTAAATAGATCGTTGTGGGAACTTTAACGGTGCTACCTCTTGTTATATTAAATACAGGTAAGTTTAGGCGACTTAACAAATCTAAGTATCCTAACACGTGCCCAGATGTTACTTTTGCATCCCCTAATTTTGCATCATACTTAACTTGGAATACGATTGGTGACTTCATGGGCAGTGATCATTTGGCAATTATTTTGACAATAGACGCTCAGGTCCCATATTACTATAAAACTGTTCCTCTGGATAGGTCACGCAACCATAAAAAAGCAAATTGGGAATTAAATTCGACAAAAGTGGAGTAAACAATTCAAAAATTAGCAGTGGGACGTGACAGTATGACAATCTTGTTAAAGTTCTACAAAGGCAGTACTAACCTCACATGGGGGCCCCCATGAGAGTTAAGCGTTGCCCATGGTGGACAGAGTCATGTTCTAAAGCGATCGCTCATAGGAAGTTATCATTATATACTTTAAAACCAAAATTTAACCTGATAAACCATTAAAGCTACTTTCGTACGGCAGTTGCTACGTAGCTAACTTTGCTACGTGCAAAACGTGATTCCTGGCCTGCATATTATGAGTTTCTTTCCCCCGATGTATCTCTGATGCAGTTTTGGCGTAGAATCAAATGGTTAAAGGGTATTGTTACCAACTTCGGGATCCCTACGGTGGACTTAGAGGCATGGGCAGAGTCGTTCACTTTTAGTATGAAACCGGATTCAGTTATGTGCCCCCCGTTGGAATTCCCCAAGTTGGGTGTTCCTGAGCTAGGTAAATGTTTTACCGGCAGTGAATTAAGGGCATCGTTGAATCGAGTGCGACACATGGCGGTTGTCCCAGGCAATGTGACCTATGGTATTTTGACAAAATTATCGTCTGTCTCTCGTCGAGCGCTATTAGAGATATTTAATATTCTGTGGGAGGATGGGGTAATACCACCTGCATGGAAAATGTCCTTTCTGATTCCTATTTTAAAATCGGGTAAGAGCACGGAGTTAACAAGTTATTATCGGCCTATTGCACTCTCGTCCTGTTTTCGTAAAATCATGGAGCACTTAGTTAAAGCCAGTTTGGAACAATTTCTGGAAAATAACGAACTCCTTAATCCTATGCATTATGGGATGAGAAAGAGACGTTCCACACTTAATAGCCTCTCTATATTGGTTTCTGATATTCAAATTGATCTATCACAAAACTCACTTTTATCGGCTTTTTTCCTCGATATACAGGGTGCGTACATTAATGCCAATCATTCTGTGTTGATTGATAAATTTTTTCGCCTGGAGTGTTCTAACAAAATGTGTTATTGTTTAAGATATTTATTTCAGAATATATCGCACTAATTGTAAAGGTAGAACAAGCTAGATCATCTCCTTGAACTCAACAAAGGGGCCTAACGCAAGAATCAGTACTCAGGCCTCTGCTATATGCAGTCTATTCGAACGATATTGATGGCTCTTTTCCGGTTGGTATAGCGACTTTACAGTATTCGGATTACGTGGTAATATAAGATCGGTATTTAATTTGTCAGAAGGAGTGGGAAAGTTACAATCAGTGTTTCCTTTGTTTTCAAATTGGTTGGTAGCCCACTCTTTGATTCTAATTGTATCTAAATGTTGTTCGGTCATCTTCACCCGAAATATAGTGTGAGATAATTTAATTAGACTAGTTTATGAAGGACGTCGAATTCAGGTACAGCCGACGGTGCGATTTTAGGCATGACACTAGACATGAAGGGCTCGTGGCGCCCTCATTTTTTTAGAATTGCCTGGAATATAGGATAGGTTTATAAATACTATGAGATCAGTGGCGGGTGCCTCTTAAATGCTTCCACCCATTATACAATATTACAAAGGTACCGTGGGTTTATACGTTCTTGATTGTAGAATGGGTGCTTTTTATATGACACTGCATCACGATCTACACTAGCAAAACTGGATAAGATCCAATATGCGGCGGTAAAACTGTGTCTGGGCACTTGTCGTACGACACCAACCGTTGCACTCCTTACTGAAGCGGGAGAACTCCCTTTATTTCTTAGGTGCCATCTGTTGGTGGAGACGTTTTTTATTAAAGATTGTTCAACCTCAAGTTATCTGTTGCGCAGACTTCGGGTCATTACAAATGATGTTCAAACTAAACAATATTGGTTAAACAAAACATGCCCATCTCTGGTAGATAGTTTTTTGGATTTGAATGAACTGCGTCTGTATATAATATCTCTTCCGTATCCTGTACAGTGTATCACTGGGGAGCATGATATCCTTTAGGGCGTGCCAGTGGTGCTATCTAATCCTTATTCAGAAATAAAAAGAGTTACTCTTCCGATCGAACAGAATTTAAATGGAGTAAACGTATATGAAGGAAAGATGGAGTAGATACAGTCTTATACCTACAGATGTTGCTAGGAAAGGAGTGGAGCCAGCCTCTAGTTGGTGTGCCTTTTATGACAGTAGTATTAATTATGGTCAAACATATTATAGACAACAAGCCGACACGTCAATATTTACAGCGGAGTTGTTTGCTTTCCTACAAGCATTGAAATATATATTTTCTTTACGTCTTCAGCCCAGAGTGGTATTATGCGACTCCCGTTGTGCTTTGGAGTCTATAAGCGGCTTGTCAGGCCCTCCATCACACCCATTGTTAATTCAAATAATCGACTAGTGCGGCTTTCCACGAGCTGGGGGCTACGAATTGGGGTACCAATGGATTCCTAGTCACGTTGATATAAAGGGTAATGAGAGAGTAGATATTTTGGCATCTAGTGTAAATTTACTTTCCATTGTTCAGGAAATCCCGCTACCGTATAGCAATTTTATACCTAGGTTAAAACTCAGAGGTTAGGTTAAATAGAGTGAATGGTGGAAGACCACATGCCAACAGAAAGCAAAATGGTACCATGAGTTCTGTGCTACAAAATTAGTTACACCATGGCTTTCGGGAGTTAAGGGCACCCGTAGGTTTATTTGCACAATAATGCACCTTCGGCTAGGGCAAGCCTACACAAAAGACCGACTTTATTTGATTTGAAAGGTTCCGTCTTCACATTGTGTGGTTTGCCACGTTCCTGAAACATTAGAACATATATTTATTACTTGCCCTGGACATCAGTTGGCACGGGTAAATTACATTCTTAATTCTATTACAGACCTTTCTTTAGTTAATGTATAACACTCAGACAAAGTTACTTTGTATAGGCGATTGCTTAATTTGATTTTAAATATAAATATGTCAATGTAGGTACGAACAAAATATGTCTTCCCGGTTATCTCTTAGACGAGGTTCGTGTTGAGTTAATGCTAGGTTATGTGGGTCAGATCTGGATTGAACACACAGAAAATTCCAGAAAGTAGCATCGGTAGTGAATCGAATACAAGTTCTCCTGGCTTATTAAAGAAATTGTCTTAAGTACCATTGAAGAAAGAAGAAAAAAAGAGATGGTTTGACTTTAAAGTCATTGAGTGCATATTTGATTAATTATATTAAAACTACAATGCAATGATTCATAGCATTGAATGTGTCTTTAGACACCGTAATTTTCAATTTCAATTTCTACAAAAAGTCAAAAAGAATTATTAAAAAAATTGTTCCTGGATTTGAAATGAGTCGGTCTATGTTGTATTCTTGTACACAACCCTTTTTATTTTAGTAAATATCATTGCTAGATATATCATATTATATTTCTTAATATGTTATTTTTAATTTTTTTTAATTCTTAACCAAGGTTAAATTTAAAAGCATTAAACATCTAAACATCCTGAAGACTTATTGGAAGCATAAGTTGAGTACTATTACAGCCGGAACACAACAATTGCTTAACATTTTAATTATTTGTCATAACATTACAGATTTTACCATAATTACGTATATATCCACAATAATAGTTAATAAATACGATACAACCATACTTAATCCAAACATATCCATTTAAACAGATAAATCACATGAAAAAAAATGGCTTGGCAAAACAAATAACAAATACACAATAATAGCTTCTGAGAACGTGGCTGTGTAGTTGACCAAAAGGCTTTATCGTGGAGTTGTCGACCTTCAGTATCCGGGCCTGTTACAAAGACGTCCGCAAAATATTGTTTCTGTCCACTTACCTTGGGTGTGAGAGAATTAGACTGATACAAAATCTACCAACCTTCCATATCGCTGTCATCGTCTGGCCTTTCGCCTATAAGGAGGTCCCTTTCTTTCATTGTGGCTCTACTGTTATAGCGGAACGAATGTCCGACGATCTTGATGAACTTTGCTTCATCATCTTCTTCTTGTTCATGATGATCTCTTCTTGGTGTTGCCGGAGACTCCAATACTCCAACTGCCACAAACCGGATGAATGACATTTTAATTAAATCACTACAACGACAAAATAATGGACACTCATTTAAAATATATCATTTATAATTATTAAACCTTAATGGGCAATAGCCGGCTGGTTATTAAAATGGCCCGGTATAATCTAAGATTGAAATTTAATTGCGTAAAACCATCAAATGCAATGGTAATAAAAATAATTCAATGAATCATTTCATCAATTGTGTGAATCTAAAATGTATTTAAAACTTAAACAGTACAGTGATTATCTAAAACAAGTTATTCGACCTTTGAAAGTGAGATAATTGACCATAATATTTTTATTACATATCCGAATTGATTTTTTTAAATAGCGCTGAAATAATTTTCCAAACAACCCAATTAAATGGCCCTAGTTCACAGACAAGAAACAGACTATCAGCCTTTAGGGGGGTTCTGCTGCGCTCCTTTTGCCCGCTTGAGTCCTTCAACACTGAGCCTCGCTAGTGTCACTGCTGGCTGATGATAGGACTAGAGTAACCTCGATGCGCTTCTGCTTTTCTTAATGGGTACTCGCTAGCCGTTCCGTCTTATACCCGTATCACACGACACAAGCTAGTACTTGAAATCCAGTGTGCTAGATAGCACTAGCTAGCATGTCATCTAGCGTCGTGTGAATCAGAAAAAGTATACTGGTTCTGCCTGACTTTAATATTCGTATATTTTAAGCTTTTATGATTACATAAACATTTGTTATGTAATTTATTTAGTTCTAAATACATGCGTAATTAACGTGTAAAATTCAGTTTTCTCCATAAGAAAAGCATTGTAGGATCTGACGTCATATCCCCACAATGGCATACTGCGAGTACTCATTATATCTAGGTTAGTCTAGATAGGACTAACCGCAGCGATCCTAGTGGTGGAGGATTCAAGCTTCCAAAAGGAGCGCAACCATTTTATACTGGAGGTGGGTTGTCTGGGTATATTGTCTGTCTGTGCCCTAATTATATAATAATATTATACCCGATTATCATGGCAGGTTTATTTTAAATCTATGATAAATGTATATTCATGTAAATATTTAGTTTTTATTTAGGCTGTATTTGATTAGTCTTAACTATGCTTGCGAGGATCCTTGCTTTATCGTCTTTACCAAAGCTACACTTCCCACGCTCTTTTGGTGGAAGACTACATTATATCGTATTATTCGAAAGGTTAACAATCCTTAAGACTCTAGTGCTAGTACCTACCAGATATCTTATCAACTACTCGTTTTTAAGACTGTCTCTGACAGGCTGATGTCAATATTACCCACCCAACAAATCTGAACCTCCAATTTGTATATGCATGAAGGTTTAGGCGTCACTCTAATAATAAATGGGATTACCGACGAAGGAGAGATCAGGTTTCGAATTCCAGTTGGGTGTTTTGAGGTTGGTTTTCCTTAAATGTTTTATATTATCTTTGTTTTCCTAGGATTTTTTTTACAGGCACAACTAGCTCCCTTTGTTAAAGTCCCGGTTCTCTCGATTTTCCAGGAGTGTTGCAACCCTGCTTATAAAGGTTGTCATTGATCTTTATAATATAACTGGATGTACATCTGCGACTAAAATTTTCGAGCTATCGTCTGCACACCTATTGTGTAAGATAGAAGGAAGCTTTCGGGTATATCTTTCTCTCTTACACACATACAAGAAAATGTGGCATTTTGACATCGTTCGCTAATCTTTATAAATATATGAGATATATCAATGTATGATTAATTAATGTGTTAATAAAAGGTTTGAAGAGCATAACTAATTTCAACACTCATGACTTGTTTCTTTAAATAAGTCTATTTAGGCTAAAATAGTAATATTCCTACAAGCCTATAAGCTAAATGATCTTTTGAACGTAATACTTCTACATAAAGTTTGTCATTCGAACAAATGTAATCAGGTTTTCAGCGACCTTATTTCATCATATTTATCGAACATTAAGTATGATATGGTTTCTGAAAGCAATATACAAGCTGAGAGATAACTTTAAATATATTGTAATATTGTAATACTCCTACAAGCCCTATAACCTAAATGATAATTTGAATGTAAACTACTACATAAAGTTTGCTATTCAAGCACATGTAATTACATTTTAAGCTACCTTATTTTATTTTAGTTATCAAACATTAAATATAATATGGCTTCTGAAAGCAATAGGCTATACATTGTAATATAGTAATACTTCATACAAGCATATAACCTAAATGATAATTTAAATGTAAAACTACTACACAATTTGTTATTCAAGAACATGTAATTATGTTTGAAGCAACCTAATTTAAATGTAAAACTACTACACAAAGTTTATTATTCAAGCACATGTGATTAAGTTTGAAACTACCTATTTACTTTTTCGCTATCTTACAGGTAGAGAAAGTATTGTGATCGTCAAAAAAATCAAACTCGGGATTTTGAAGAATCTTGACGTTTCCTGACTCCCTGAATCCGAAAAAGTTTATTTTTTAATTTCCGTCTGTCTGTCTATCTGTCTGTCTGTTGGTCTGTCTGTTTGTACCTCCAACTAGAGCCTAAACAATTTTACCAATTGGGCTAAAATTTGGTATCTAGGGTTTTCATAGGGTTGCCCCGAGGAGTGTTTGGAATTGGATATCCACCCCTAAAATTAAGGGTAGTTTACTGAAGGGCTAAAAGAGAAAAATTTGATTTTCTCAAAATCAGCTCTAACAATTTTGATTATATTTCATTTATAAATATTCCAAACTAAATGGCTACTCTTAATATTTCGGGAAAATGAATTTAAGGGCTCCAGTCTGATGCGTAAATTCTCATTTTTTATTATATCTTCGAAACTATTTGAGATACGAAATTACTTATCACTATAAATATGTAGATATATTTATAATACTAATATTTTATTTGAGACATATTTTTATAAAACAAATGACTTTCAAGCTATACGCAAATATATATTTTTTTAATTTTTCGAACACTAAAGGTTAAGTATTGCGACCGTAAAAAAAATCTAACCTGAAATGTTGATGGATGTCGACGTCTTATGACCCCCCGAATCCTTAAAAGATGTCTTTGCAATGCCGTCTGTCTGTGTGTCTGTTAAAACTTAAAATTAAGAGTAGTTTTATAAAGGGCGAAAAGAGAAAAAATCGATTTTCTCAAAATCGGCTCTAATGATTTTGATTAAAATTCGTATCTATGCGTTGATTAAAATTATAAATAAACTGGCTATTTTCATTTTCCCATGAAAATTACTTTTTGGGTACTTTACAGAAGCGGAAATCTCCGTATCTCCGCAACTATTTGAGATACTAAATAACTTATCATTTCAAAATTGTAGTACTATTAAAAATAAAAAAACTTTTATACGAAATATGTACATTTTTATAAAAGCAACGTTTCTGAGATATTGGCAAATATATTAATACAATTTTGTGAGCTTTAGTTGTAAAGATATACTACTTAAGTTTTAACGCAATAATTCTCCAGTGCCATAGAGTAATTAAATATAAGTCTCTCAAAAAGTTTATGTTATTTTGCTTTAAACCTCTTAGGAAAAATGTTTGTACAGCGATTATCTATCTCCATTTTAGACTCAATAGCCAATATTTACATTTTTTATTGGTCAAAATTTATAAATGAGGAATTTAATATCAATGCGCTGACCTGAAGATGTGCAAAACCTAATAAAATGTCGATTGGAAGTCGAAATATTAATACGAAGTGTTGACCCTTGTGGACTCAATATTAATCTTTTTATTGGTCCAAACATACAAATGAGGACATTAATTCTTTAAAAATAAAAATATAAAATTTAAAACCGGGACTCAAAAAAGTTTTACATAAGT
This sequence comes from Timema bartmani, assembly GCA_902151455.1. NCBI lineage: Eukaryota > Metazoa > Arthropoda > Insecta > Phasmatodea > Timematidae > Timema > Timema bartmani. The sequence goes on from CABFWB010004093.1 coordinate 27,881, forward strand.
ATAGTGCAATTTATGCTTGGGTTTGTTAGTGTATACTATTTATTTTCACATATATTACAAGTTATGAGTAAATATCTCCATTTTTTAACAATAGATCGAGAAAGTCCGTGTGGGGTTCGGTACCATTTATTTTCATTTTAGCTATCGAACTTTAAATATAATATTGTTTCTTAAGCTAATAACAAATTTTAAATATATTGTAGTTTTAGCATAATGTAAACAAGATGGGCGTTAGCTCTTTATTTTAATATATCGAAGATTTTATTATTTGTATAATTCTACTACCTTTAAAAGTGAATTGTATATCCTTCAATGTAAATGTGTCTTCAATCACGTGGGGTGTAATACTTAACTATTTAAAAAAAATCTTTTTTCACCAGACACATACAAAAAAATTGAAAGAAACCTTATAATCTGTCCCCTCGCTAGCAAGCAGACGACCAACTTTAGCGTCACGATTTGGTCCGTTGCAAGGGGTGTTTTTATGTCCATCCAGTATACTATAGAGATCATTTGGAGTTTTTGTACTGTGTTCAAGGTTGCCAAGCTCTTAAAAAAACTGTATGTTATTGTATTATGATAACCACATAAATGAATCGATAAAATTAATTTCTCAAGGTAAAAGCGTCATGTTCTAAACATCAATAACTTGACCTCACACCAGTCAATTTTATGGAAACTAAATTTTTGTCTAAATTGTCTGGGTGAAATTGAAATTATTACAAAAACCTTGTAAAAAACTTTTTTATTTTTTTTTAGAAAACTGTGCAACCCAGGTGTTGTAAACGTAATTATACTGTCAAAAAACGTGTAACTAAGTTCAGGTTTCCTAAAGACGATTCTTGCCATAGTAACACTTCTGAAAAACTTAATAATAATTATTAGAATAGTTGAATTTTTAATTAGTCGCTTACTTCTAGGTAAATTTCTGACAAATTACCTTAAAGCTAGATTAGCAAAATATCACTAACTAGATGCACATTTTCAGTGAAAAGCCCAAGAGTCTGAACGCAAGTTAAATATAATGAGTCCCTTACATTTAAAATCAAACAAAAATTGTGATCATATATCCAAACAATTTTGTATTTGAAGAAATGGAAGTTGAGCATGGCACATAAGGGCCATTAAGATTAACTTTAACAGCATTCACCTTATAGAGGACTTGATAACCCCTATATCGGGTAAATATAATCTTGAGAGCAGTCAGTTTTGCGTTTTATCATTGCAAATACATATTTGAAATTTCTCTTTCATTAAATTTATTGTTTTGACTGCAACAAATTGTATATACAACACAAACAAGTAGAATATTTTATGCTAGGTTAAGGCAGAGTCTTTTAAAATAAAAGTTGCTGTTTTGTTATTTTTTCCCTCTTCACATACTCATTTGAAGTTTGATACATATTACACTCTATTAGTTGTGTGCTTCAACACAGATTGTGAAAGAGTCTTCTGTTGGAACATAAAAAATATCTTGATTTTTTCTTATTGTTTATATGAAATTACAATTTACTAATTCATGAATGTATGAATATGCGAGTACATGGCTGTAAGCTAAATATTAAATATAAACAAACAATGCAAGAGAGCTGAAGATATATCTTATGTCATTTTGATTAGAGATGAACATTTTCCTCAAAAGTTTCCTCATTGGCAGCTTGCGGGGGAGGGGGTGAATTTTAGAGGTAGCACATAGCACCTATTGTATATATATATATAAGGTCATCAAATAGTGTGTTAAGGGAGGATTGGGTCAATAATGAGGGGACGGGAGATAGTTAATATTAACTAATTAAACACAACGCACTGCTTACAAAAAAATCTATAATAACACACAATAGCTGTCCCAGTGGTCACATAGTATAAAGCGTTAGGTTTAAACATTAGACGGAACTGCCTGTGACAGAGATGATGAGGTTCATATTATATTCCTCTGGGTATATTCGGTGTATTTTTCAACAAGTGATTTATCATTTATCACTAAGGTTTTCCTATCCTTTCTCCATGCCAATGAGTGTGCATTTTTCTGAGTTACCCTCTCAATTCTTACCCTTTAGAATAAGTCGTTAATAGCCTTGGAGTTGAACGTAAGCTACTACTGAAAATTAGAAAGAAAAACACAAACAGTATGAGAATAATAAAACAAAAAGTATTTTTATTTATTAGTTTGAGATTTATTCAAGGGTGGTTACGGATTTACTGGCGTTTGTAAATAATCATTTATAAGTGTATATCTATACATACAGTAGCCCCATGGCTTCTTTGGTGCTGACTGACAGCTCACAGCTGACTTCTGACAGTCAACATTTAGGTATATACCTACATTTTGACTGTCAGAAGTGACAGCTGCTAAACACATGTTTTTTGCAGATCATATGGTTCGGCGTAGGGATACATAATTTGGTCTGGTAACTTTTCAAAGCCGTCAGCTGTCAGCTGTGAGCTGTCAGTCAGCACCAAAGAAGCCATGGGACTACTGTACATTTAAATATGATCTCATTTTTTTCCCCCACCTCCTCTCACTACCCATTCAGGTTGTACGCAATAAAAATTATACTAATGTGGTAGGAATTTGTAGGAAGAGTACTCGCATTTGCGTGGAAGTAGAATGGCTAGTCATTTAGTAAAATAGAACCTCAGTACACCCAATCAAGACTCGAACCCGAATCTCCCTGCCATCGGCAATTCAGTATATTACCAGAGTCACGCTTGGCTTAGACCATTCGAGCACCGACGTGAGCTTATCATATAAAATCAACATAAGACAATGTTGACGTTAGAATTGCACAGTTTTTATTGTTTTGTTTTTTGCTATGTTTCTTGCTACCTTCCCGGTATTCACACCGAACACATAAAGTTTTTGGTATGGTAGTCCTAACATTGGGAATTATTACCTCTTCATGTATTTGATAGCGTCTGGATTCATTTACATTGTACATCTAGCAGTAAAATAAACCAGAATAATAAATAGGCATGTGGGTATGCAAACAGTAAGTGACAATGTGATGTTTTGTCAAAGAACTCACATGGGTTTATTTTCTCCCTTAAGGTGCGGCAGAAGGGCGCGCGAGTATTTTACAGTTTTTATATAATATAAATTTTTTGGCCAAAATAAATCAAATATTTCTCCAGTAGCAACATAGAGTTTAGTTTTCTGCACATGCTAATATCAACAGATCTTGAATATCTGTCAAGGGTGTCCTGGAATTTCGTCAAAACATTTTAAATAAGGAGAAAAAGTTTTGACAAAATTCCAGGACACCGTCGACAGATATTCAAGATCTGTTGATATTAGCATGTGCAGAAAAATAAACTCTATGTTGCTACTGGAGAAATATTTGATTTATTTTGGCCAAAAAATTTATATTATATAAAAACTGTAAAATACTCGCGCGCCCTTCTGCCGCACCTTAAGGGGGGAGTCAAAAATAAATTAGAAAAATGGGACAATATAATGCTTTATAAAACAGTCAATTTATAAAAATGCGATTTTCAAACAAATATGTTTAATACACAGATTATCTTCTTATTCACATGAAATAAAAAAAGTAATTTTTTATTACTGTTCCTATTTCAAATCTTGTTCACGTAGCACGCCGTTTGAGGACTTTGTGGCATTAGTAAACTTTTTTTTGTTTAGTTCTTTTTATATTCCTAGCCCTTAAAGACAACTATCCCCCCCCAGCCCAATTTTTTTCTATATTTTCTAAAAAATTTTGTGTATTTTGAATTGAAAAACAAAATAAAATTAATAAGCTAAAAAATATTTTCAAACAAAAGTATTAGTTTAGGAAAACCCCTATAAATTACAACCAATATTTTAGAAAAATGTTAACTCCTTCATCACAAATCAGAGGAGCAAAGAATTCCTCAATAAGATCAATGATAATTATAGTTTATAGACACCACCAGGACCACCTCAAGCATACTTTTGAGCCCGGGTGAAGTTTCATATTGGCGGCCCCTCCTCTTAAGGCCGTAGTCAGTGGGGGGGTTTAAGGGGTTCAAACGCCTCTCGAGATTTTAGGAACAAAATATATATGGCTTTATTTATGATTCAAACAATATCAAAATTAAGACACAAATACAAGTTAGGGGGTTGTGTTACCATAAAAAGCACTTCAGATATCTTCTAGGGGTGTTTAGTATTTATCATTTTTTCTAGCCTTCGGCAGTTATGGTGTTATGTTGCAATGAAAAAAACTCTTCAGATAGCTTCCAGAGGTGTTTAATATTTATAATTTTACCTAGCCTCCAGCAATTAGGGGTTTATGTTGCCATAAAAAACACTTCAGTTAGCTTTTAGAGGTGTTTAATATTTAGAACTTTTCATAGCCTTAGGCAATTATGGTGCTGTATTGCCATAAAAAAAACACATAAGATGGCTTCCAGAAGTTTTTAATATTTAGAATTTTTTTTAGCCTTTGACAGTTAGGGGATTATGTTGCCATAAAAACTCCTCAGATAGCTTCGGAAGGTGTTTAATATTTAGAATTTGTTCTAGCCTCAGCAGTTAGGGGGTTATGTTTCCATAAAAAAAACTTCAAATAGCTTCTATAGTTGTTTAATATTTAGAATTTTTCCTAGCCTTCAGCAGTTAGGGGGCTATGTTGCCATAAAAACAATTCAGATAGCTTCTAGAACTGTTTATCATTTAGAATTTCTTTCTAGCCTTTCGCAATTGGGGGATGTGCTCACCAAACCCCCCCTGAAATTATTGGCTAGCTATGGCCTTGCCTCCTCTATCAAATTTTTGACCCAGCAATATCCGATGACCTAGAAATTTCATTATTATAATGCAAAAATTCATTAATATTCTTGTCCGTTCTTTTCCTTGATTGTTGTATCCAGGTTATACACAGTTGGGTTACGAATTCCATGCAAAGTCTCTTCTATATTTTTAAAATGTGTTTTTAGTTTTGTTATAACTGGAGGTAGTGCGATTTATGTTTCTGCCAGGTTATCGGGATTTAGAAGCGTTCAGATAGAGTTTCAGATTTCTAGGACCTAATTGGTACTTTTAGTCCACCATCTTGCATCCGCCATATTGGATTTTCAAGTTTCTGATTTTTCAGAAAGGATGGCATATTTCATAGCGTTCATTGCAAATGTCAGCTCTCAAAGCTTTGATTTGTACTTTTCGTCAACCATTTTAGATCTGCCATATTTAAATTTCCAAGTTTGTAATGGTTTTCATAAATATGGCATGATCCATAAATTCGATATTATTTTCAAATTTCTTAAACTCAATGTGTACTTTTATTCGCCATTTTGGATCCGCCATTTTGAACTTTAAAATTAAAGGATTTTTATCATAAATATAACATTATCAATAATGACATACCGAGTATAATCCTCACCTTCATTTTCAGAAATAATTAGATGCTTCTCTAAGCTATTTTTTGAAGTGGTCTTTCCTAGTAATTTTTTAAAATGTTTGTGTCTTTGGATGTTATTTGTAATGATCATCCCCTAGACCTTTTTTTAAATTGAATGCTTTTATAAGCTAATTGGATTTGCCACCTGGATTTTCTATGAAATTTATATGCTTTTAGACTCTATTTGGAGTGGCCCTCTACTGGCAAATTTTAAAAATTTTATGCCTCTAGAAACTATTTGGAATGACCCCTACTTGCCATATTTTTGAAAAATGGGTGTCTTTAGAAGTTATTTGCATTTTTATTCAAGTCTTTCATGGCACTCTTTCTCATATGAAAATAAACAGTAAATATACTGAAGAAACCCCCACCTCGACCCGCTTCTTATCAATATAAGTTTGTAAATCAACTAGAAGCCTACCTTAATTTAAAATGTTACTAAGTTCAACTTGAACTGTCTTTCCAAATAACTTATCACTTTTCTTAAATCTATCAAGTGCGCAAATCTGATTTTAAGTCTCTAGTTAAGTGACAAAGATAGACTCAAAAGAAGTGACAAGCTATTTGGAAATATATTGAGAGTAGAAAAGGACTTGGCACTCTTTTAGATCTCATAACTTTTAGAGGCTGAATAGTTTACGAATATTTCTGCAGTAGAACTTGGCCCGCATTTTTACATACATTTTTTGGTGAGATATCAATAAATTTTGCTAAGATTAGGTATAAAGAATACGTTTATTTGAGTATTTTGCCCTTGGTTTATATCCCAAGTACTACTTCTAAGCCAATTTTAAAGTTTCTATTTTGACTGGAAGTACCCTACAGGTTCCAAATGACACCCTTCCCTCCCCCCAAACCACAATTTTGAGATCCATTTTAAAAAGTTGAAATTTATTAACTTCGTTTTTTGCATATTTAAAATACTGTTGTATTGAAATTTAGTTTATACTTGGCGTTTCTGATTCGATAAAAATTTCCAAAGACTATATTTAATTTTAAAAAATCAGAGATAATTGCTATAATCAAAATATATCGATTGCTTATTTTGCAGCATGAACTATACTTGAACTTAGAGATAGCTAGTAAAAATAAATCTAAAGTAACAAATATTTGATAGTTAATTATTTCTGTCTGGAAGTCATTGTAATTTTCTTTATTGGTATTGAGCAAAATATTGCTGGTCCTAACTTAATAATTTTTGTAATATCGTAAAATACTGTTGTGAGCAATCTTGGTTGTTTTTTTATATATTTACGGAGAACAATTAGACTCTATGAAAATTGGGAAATTAAGATTGTGGTTAATAATACTATAAATAAATTTCTTAATATATTTATATTTATTAAGTCATTCAAACGACCAAGAAACGTTGTTATTATTATTGAAACTAAGTAAGATTAAATGTTAAATGTTTAAAAAAATATTGGAGCCACTAACTCTTTCTTTTGTTTGAATATAACAAAATATTAAACTTATTGAAGTCTAATTGTTTTTATTATGTCGATCTAGTTTTGACACTTCCAATTTAACAATTGCTCTAAAAGTCAAGTGGATAATTCCATTACTCCGTCCTTTTGGAAGTAGGGATTAGTTATTTTTGAAAGATGTTAGTTTTTTTAAACATAATATAAATGTTTATTGAGATTATATTGTAAAAGAACCACTTAACCTGATCAATTCATATAAATTTAAATTGAATTAGTTGATATAATTGAAGACAGTCTTTTGAGTTAACTTTGAATATTGATCCTGAAATATTTTTAAAATTCAACTATGTAAATATTCAAATAATACGTTTAATCGTAGTCATTATATACCTTTATACATTATTTTCATACTTCTTCATATCATATTATTATGAATAAATTATTTAAAATCCACCCCTGGTATTTCTTTTACGTTGGTATATGTTAATTCCACATTCTACGAGCACCCATAGGTTATTTTTTTAGTCATTTATTTATTATGTCATGAGGTTTCAAATTAAGGACACAAAAGGATGGCCGCCTTAGAAATATTTTCAGCAACCGGGTGAGTTACGTACGTCTGAGCAACAGTAGTTTGTTCTCATACTATTGTTGCTTAAATCACTCAAACGACTCACTCTGATTGTTTTATTTTGTATTTTCATATTTTGGGCCTTCTGCATTTTGTTTAATAAAGAGATTTCATCCTTTAGCTATTATTATTATTATTATGTTATTAATCTATCAAATTAGTTACAGAAATAGTAAAGCTAGAATAATGAATAGCACTAGCGATGTAATGTGTAAACAATCGCTTACCGAGTATGACATGTTCGTAAATCAGCATTCGAGCACATTGTAACTACCTGAATTCATTGTTAGTACATTATCTAGCTGCTAGGGGCCACTACTATACTGCCAGTTTTTTAGTATTGACGCTCATCGCCAGAGAGAAGCACTCACTACCAAGACAGTTCATGTTTGTAATAATTACAGCTATTGTTGAAGGTTTTCATCATTGTTGAGGTATACGAATTTACTTATGGATTGAAAAGGCTGTAATAAACATAACAGTGTTCAGTTTGTCAACAATAAGACCGCAAAATATATCGAATTAAAAACTAGAGTCTGTTCACCATAGCTTTTTACCTGAATGACAGTTGAAAAATCATATGATTAGGTTTTGGGTTGCCAACAATTGTAATATATCACTGTCTAGTTATAAATGATAAGTTTTTAAATTACGTGTTATATTTTACATTTAAAATAACCTTAACTTAAGATTTCTTACACTATTTCATTATCTTTTAATATTTTCTTTTTACCTAATCCGAAATAATATACTAAACATAATTATTAAAAGTACTTATTCTTATCCCTCAATTTATTAGCCAAAGCTTTCTTAATTGTATTTTAAATCCCAAGTTCTTAAATATGTTCATCATTTTACAAGAAAAATAAGGAAGTGAATACCATAATTTTAATGTTTTTATTCCTTTTGTTTTAATTAACACATATATATATGTCCAATTATTGAAAAACTAGTCAGTGAGAGTGTAGAAAGTCCAGACCCCCTTTTGGGGGTTCATATCAAACTTTTATTGGCTAAAGGTATAGTAAAAAAAAATAGTGAAGCATCCTCCCTTACCCCACAGAGAAATTAACTTTCTACTTCCTTGATAGGTCGCCAAATTTGTTAATTTATATCTTTGTTGATTATGTTTTGGGGTAGCTTATTCAAACCCTTCATGACAAAGCTCACAATATTCGTGAAAGACCTACTATGCAATATTTAAAGTAGTATATTGCTTCTTTTTCTCTAAAACTTCATTTTGCAATCCAATTTCAAAGGAAGAACCTTATCTGACAGCTAAAACAATTACTAGATCTACTGTATATATTTATACGTCAACCCGTGCAGTGCAATCTGCAGCTCACACTTTTGTTAGATTTATATATATATAATGATACTAATCATATAGAAAATGTTATTAATGTTGACAAAACAAAGATGTTTTGAACTTTCTAACCGTTCCTTCCTACTATAACTTTTAGAGGCCTATCTAGCGTTGTGTTTCTTTTTTCATAGCTGGTTTTTAAAGTCTCCATTTTAAAAGAATTTCTAAAATCTCTCTTTTGGGCTAAAATCCTAATTCTCTCTATAACAACACAACTTTTAGGTAAGGATGTATTTAATATATTCTTTACCTTAATGTAATCCTGCCTAGTCACTGTGTTAGGCTCCACCTAATGTGTTATTTAGTGTTGACATTTAAAAAAATTATTATTAACTTTTTATACACATGAGTGTATTGGTACTTTGAGATTTTGAGAGTTTTTCTTTCCATATTTTGTGCTCTCCTCATTTTTGTCTTACTTGTATTAGTTCTTATTCAGTATATATATTTGTTTCAAACTGTTTAAAATATTTCAAATAGTGTCTTCTTTTTAGCAAGACAGTTAAGATTTTAAAATATCAACATGATAAATAAAACTTTTTATGTAAAATTTTTGACTTCCTAGTTAATGGGCTGAACAGGAAATTCCATATCATCTTAGAGCATTTAGACTTATCAGTGGTTTCAATCCATAATGTCTCATGCTGACAAAAAGATGGTTTCATTGTTTTTCAATCATTTGATGTTTTGGAAGTGTTTTGATTTTAAAATAATGGAATAAATTTCAGAATTTTCACGGGCAGTGAAAGAGCTGAGCAGTAAATACTCATCTTCCCCAATGCTAAGAAAAAATAGCAGATATTCTACTTTCATATTTCCGGTATTTAAACATGGCCCAGGTATTGAACACAGCTTTTACTTTCGCTCAAGGGAATGAAGAATGGTAAAATATATACATATATATATATAATATAATAATCAATATTCATATATATATAATATATCAATATATATAATATAATAATCAATATTCGTGAATTTTCTTCGCCTTCAGTGGCATGTGGATTGTGGTCTGTATTGGAAAGTTCACATAATATTTTACTTTTATCCTGTTAGTCAAATTATCTTAGTCAAATAAATTTTATTATTTATTCGGCACGCTATTTATTGTCACCTCTCCGACCAATACGTAAAAATTTAGAAAGTCTGTTAGATGAAATCATATTATACTGTTTTTAGAATAAATCCGTAATATAAAGACAGTGGTGCACCCATATATTTACTTTGTAAGGAGCATTAATGTATTGAAACTATTTTTACTTTCTCTCTATCTTACAGGTAGAGAAAGTATGGTGATCGTCAAAAAAATCGAAATCGAGATTTTGATGAATTTTGACGTTTCATGACTCCCTGAATCCGAAAAAGTGGTTTTTGAATTTCCGTCTGTCTGTCTGTCTGTCTGTCTGTCTGTCTGTCTGTCTGTAC
>CABFWB010004093.1:48005-58561 GCA_902151455.1 Timema bartmani
AGGACCTACAGTTTAACGTGGAATCCGAACCACGGTGGAGGCCTGGCATTCCCCACATTCACAAGTTGTGATTAATACACGTCTTGTCAGAGGTGAAGGAAGGGTTTGGCAATCAGATAAATCTGTGCCGGGGCCGAGGATTGAACCCCGGACCCCCAGCACAGAAGTCCGACACCTTACCCCTAGACCACCAGGTCACCCGAAGGCTAAAGTAAAATTTTCTAACGGACCCTCTAAAAAAAATTCGCTTTCCACGCCCTTGCTCTCTAATCACAACTATCGTCATCTCTAGCCCTATTGTAAGGAATTTTTAGTAGTTATTTTAATTTCCCTTACTTTTTTATATAAATATCTAGGTTGCTGAAAAAGTACTTTTATTTTGTTTGGCTGCAGATGAAAGGAAGATAGATGTTAGAATCCCGGTAGGGTGTATTGAAATTAGTTTTTCCAAATTTGTTTTCCACTATCCCGCCACGCAAATACGAGTGCACTTCCTCTAAATTTAACCTTCCTCATACCTGTATCATTAGTGTAATCAGTATATATGCTTATAACCTTAACAGGTAGTATGACACGATGCTAAAATAAGTGATATTGAGACCGGTGAGACCGTTCAGGCATATTTTAAAAAGTAAAATATTTTAAAACGAAAATACTTTTAGAACTGATACTGATTTTGTTTTTAGCCAGCCCGTGGTGTAGTGTAGTGGTCAGTGCACCTGGCTACGAGCCTAGGGGTCACGGTTTCGATTTTCGGCTGGTACCTTGGGTATTTTTCCCTTAAGGGGAATGATCCCAACCGTTACCAGGGTTTTGTTAGTTAGGCTTAAGTTAGGTTAAGATTCACACCGGCTCCACAACTTCATAGTCACTATCATCACTTCATCTCATTGTGGGTGCGACGTGTAGACAACCTCCTATGGTGTACTCCGACCAACGTTCTGTGCCACCAGAGCAACAAATAGTCTACACATAAGGCGACCAAACTTGGATGTCATGTCCCTCTCGATCAAAGGTGCCATACGATAAAAAAAAAAGTTATTGTTGTCAAGTGAAGAACGCAGGAAATAACACTTTGAAACTATTTCTGTTTCAATCGTAGCCTTGTCCATCTAAAAAAAAAAACAGTTAATCGGCTGAGATGGACTCTTAATTCTGAATATTCGCATATTTAGACTAATGAGAAGGGATGAGGAAGATATAATTTAAAGTAAATGTACCCACACCCACGTCGTGGAAGAGTGGGAAACCATTAGGAGAAAACTACCTTCAGTACACCCGACAGGGATTCGAACCCTTATCTTCCCGTCATCTGCAATCCAGTCGTAAGCTATGTGGCCTCCGAAATGGTCCCCAGGGTATTTCAACTACTGACAATGGATATATGTACTGTACATTTATTATTATACTGTTAGTAATGTAACGTTGAAAGATATCGTTCCGGTCTTTTATATAATAAAGGATGATAGTGCGTAGTGCTGTGTTTTTTTTTGTTGATGTTCTGTTGTCTTACAGAAAAGGTGGTGCACCCTTAGGTACTGGCTTTTAACCAAGTACTTTCAAAAGTACCTCTTTTTTAAGTTAGAGAAAATAGTATTTTGAATTGAACAGCGCTAGCGAAGAAACTTAACATTTGAGTCTTATTTTTTCGAAAAATTTTATTTACAAGTTCTGTTTAGCAAAAGTAGGAAAAATTACCTTTCAGAAGGGTCTATTCACCAAAATCAGTGTATACCTACGTTTTACTTTTCTTTTCCTTTTTTACTTACCCTCGACACCTCGGAGAGAAAGTATTTTGATCTTCAAAAATAATCGAGCTCAAGATTTTGATAAATGTTGATGTTTCATGACCCCCTGAAACAAAAAAAGTTATTTTCGAAATTCCATCTCTCTGCCTGTCTGTCCGTCTGTCTGTCTGTCTGTCTGTCTGTCTGTACCTCAGGCTAGAGCCGAAACTATTTAACCGATTGGGCTAAAACTTGGTATCTGGGGTTTTCAGAAGGTCCCCCCGAGGGATTTTTAGAATTAGATATCCAACCCTAAATTTAATGTTAATTTACTTAAGGATAAACAGAGAAAAAAATATTATCTCGAAATTATATTTAACAATTCTGATTATATTATATATTCAAACACTGTTTACTGTTATAAATAAGATGGACATTCTTATTTTCTCATGAAAATGAATTTGAGGGTACTTAACATAAGAAAAAATTTAAATTTTAATAATTTCTCCACAACTATATGATATACGAAATAACTTATCATTGTAAAGTTGTATCACTATTAAAGATAAAAATCTTTTATTTGAAATATATTTTTATAAAACCAATAGTTTCTGAGCTATAATCAAAAACAAATATATTTTAATTCAAATCTTTGAAAATGAATTTGATTGTTATGCTTTTTGGTAGACAAAGATATTTCTCTTTTCTTAATTTTTCTGTATCAGTGTTCCTAGTTCTTAATGCCATAGATACAGTAGCCCCATGGCTTCTTTGGTGCTGACTGACAGCTCACAGCTGACAGCTGACGGCTTTGAAAAGCTACCAGACCAAATTATGTATCCCTACGCCGAACCATATGATCTGCAAAAAACATGTGTTTAGCAGCTGTCACTTCTGACAGTCAACATTTAGGTATATACCTAAATTTTTACTGTCAGAAGTCAGCTGTGAACTGTCAGTCAGCACCAAAGAACCCACGGGGCTACTGTATACTAAGTAAGTAACAGTGTATATGATTTCATTTATGATCTTTGGTGTAGTGTTTCTACAACAATGTATAGATCTATTATTTCGTTTAACAAATCTTACGAGTTTTTAGTAAATGTCTATTTTAAGATTAACGTGAAATAAAGTATGTGCGGTGAACCGTACCATTTATTTCCACACGTCTCTCAAAGATGTTTCTTGATATTATTTCTTATTTGTTTATAGAGTTGTTGTGTTTTTAATACTACGTATTATTAGAATTTTTGTACTGTAATATTAGTTTGAAGTGTCTAGCAATCAACATCCTAAATTTATTTATGATCAATAATTAAAGTAGAGAGAAAAGTTAAAATACATCACTTTTTTTCTTTACATTAATATTTATTCCATGAAATTGAAGATGAAACGAATAGTTTATTTTTATGTATTATTTGGCTTTACAGTGTTACATTGAATTAAATAGATGGAAATAGATTTAAAAAATATGTTTTGTGTTTCAACTATTTTTACTTTCTCGCTATCTTACAGGTAGAGAAAATATTGTGATCGTCAAAAAAATCGAACTCGAGATTTTGAAGAATCTTGAAGTTTCATGACTCCCTGAATCCGAAAAAGTGAATTTTTGAATTTCCTTCTGTCTGTCTGTCTGTCTGTCTGTCTGTACCTCCAACTAAAGCCTAAACTATTTTACCGATCAGACTAAAACTTGGTATCTAGGGTTTTCATAAGGTTTCCTCGAGGGATTTTTGGAATTGGATATTTAACCCTAAAATGAAGGGTAGTTTACTGAAGGGCAAAAAGATAAAAAGTCGATTCTCTCAAAATCGGATATAATGATTTTGATTATATTTCATTTATAAACACTTATAAATATTACAAACAAAATTGATACCCTCAATATTTCGGCAAAATGAATTTAAGGGCTCCGGTGTGATGCGTAAATTATCATTTTTTATCATATCTCCGAAACTATTTGAGGAAATTACTGATCATTGTAAATATGTAGATCTATTTATAATACAATTTTTTATAAGAAACATATTTTTATAAAACCAATAACTTTAAATCTATACGCATATATATATATATATATATATAAACTTTTCGAACCCTAAAGGTAAAGTATTGCGACCGTAAAAATAATCTAACCCGAAATGTTGATGGATGTCGACGTCTCATGACCCCCATAAACTCTAAAAAGTTGTCTTTTCAATGCCGTCTGTCTGTGTGTCTGTTTAAACTTATAATTAAGAGTAGTTTAATAAAGGACGAAAAGCGAAAAAAATCGATTTTCTCAAAATGGGCTCTAACGATTTTGATTAAAATTCGTATCTAGATGAGTTGATTAAGATTATAAATAAACTGGCTATTTTCATTTTACTATGAAAATGAATTTTAGGGCACTTTACAGAAGCAGAAATTTCCGTATCTCCGCAAACATTTGAGATACCAAATAACTCATCATTTCAAAATCGAGGTACTATTAAAAACAAAAAACTTTTAATTGAAATATATTTTTATAAAACAAAAAGCTTCTGAGATATTGGCAAATATATTAATACAGTTTTGTGAGCTTTAGCTGTAAAAAGATAGTACTTAAGTTTTAACGCAATAATTCTTTAATGCCATAGAGTGAGAAGCAAGTAAGACTCTCGAAAAGTGTATGTTCTCTTTCCTTCGACCTCTTAGGGGAAATGTTTGTACAACAATGATCTATCTCTCTCATTTTAGACTCAATAGTCAATATTTACCTATTTTATTGGTAAAAATTTAGATATGGAGAATTAAATAGCTATGCGATAACCATAAGATGTGCAACCCCTAAGAAAATGTCGAAAATTTTAACTGGAAGTCGACATTTTAATACGACCCTTGGGGACCCAATATCAATATTTTTTTACTTTCTAGTTAACAAAATGGCAGTTATCATTTTCTCATGAAAATTACTTTGAGGGTATTTTACGTGAGGTAAATTTTCCTATTTTCATCATATCTCCGCAACTATTTGAGATATTAAATAGTTTATCATCGTAAAGTTGTATTACTATTAAATAGGAACATCTTTTATTTGAAATATATTTTTATAAAATTAATTGTTTTTGAGTTATAAGCAAATATATATAATTTTATATATACTTTTTAATTTAGGTCTTCGAAAATGAATTTGATTCTTAAGCTATTTGGTGAATAAAGATAATTCTCTTTTCTCAATTTTTCTGTAACAGTGTTTCTAGTCCTTAATGCCATAGAATAAATAAGTGTCTATTATTTCATTTATGATCTTTGGTGAAGTGTTTCAACAACAATATATAGACTTATTATTTGGTTTCACAAATTTTACGAGTTTTTATTATTCAAGTTAGAAAATTAGATTTATTGTTATGCTCTTTGGTGGTCACAGATGTTCTTATTTTCTTAATGTTTCTGTAGAAGTGTATGTGCTATTTGATTCATGCGTTTTGGTGAAATTTAATTATGCTCTTTTTACTTTTTCTCGATCCATTGGCGAGATAACTATTGTGATTGTTAAAAAAATTGAACTCAAAATTTGGATAAATTTTAACGTTACTCAATGAAACATAAAAGTGATTTTCGCAATGTCATGTATCTGTTTATTTGCTTATCTATAACTCAGATTTGATCCGAAACTATTTTAAAGATCAGGTAAGGAAAGTTGTAGTACTGTTCAAATCTCGGTTGGGTGAATTGGGGTGGTTTTCTACTCTCCACTCAAATGAGGGTTCATTCCTGTAAATTCAACCTTCCCAATTCCTAATATATTAGCGTAATTATTACTTAAGCGTACATTATTATTATTATTGTTATTATTATTAGTACCGCGTCTTACTACCCGTTCGGGTTATACGCGCTTAAGCTAATGTGTAATGGTAGGCTGATTGTGAAATGAAATGGAGGACCTACAGTTTAACGTGCAATCTGAACCACGGTGGAGGCCTGGCATTCATCACATTCACAAGTTGTGATTAATACACGTCATGTTAGAGGTGAAGTAAGGATTTGGCAATCAGATAAGTCTGTGCAGGGACCGAGGATTGAACCCCGGACACCAAGCACAGAAGTCTGACACCTTACCTTTAGACCACCAGGTCACCCTTAAGCGTACAAACCGAACGGATAGTATGACGCGGTGCTAAATAAAAATAATTAAAAAAGTCTATGGTCTTTGCTGGAGATATTACCATTTTCTCGATGTTTTTATGACAGAGTATATTATTAAGTTCATGCTCTTTGGTGGATTGTTTCGGCAATAATATATATTATTTTTTTGTTTCACAAATCTTACGAAATTTTAGTAAATATCTCTTTGGTTAATAGTTCACTTCTAGGTAAAAAAAAAAATATATATATATATACACAATTTCTTGAAATAGGATTTAACGGTTTTGATTAGATCTCGTATTTAAGCCCTGTTTAACATTACAAAAAAAGTGGTGGATCTCATGTTTCCTTGAAAATGAAAAATATGTAAGACATTAAAGATAAAAAAACTTTAATCTGAAAATACATTTTATTAATCCCAATGGACCTTATTAGATGTTAACGAATATATTATATTTCAAATATATTTCTATAAATACGTCTATTATTTCATGTATGCTATTTGGTTTTAAGTAGAAATATTTTTTAAATATAATTTGTCTATTAATGTAATGTTGAATTTTTCTGTACGTATCTACTATTTGATGTATGCTCTTTGTTGAAATGTGATGCTCTTTATTTCTCATTATGTTTCTATAACAATTGTTATGGTTTCCTTTCACTAAATCTTCTCTTGCGATTGATCAAGGCAGATGGAGTTATGATTTGACTAGATGCTCGAAGAAGACTATTCTAATTAATTTGTATGAATTGATATTTGATATATGTCGAAAGCTATCGCTTTATAACGTATTTCATTCTGTTTCACGATATTGCAAACGTGTAGTTTTGTTCCGACAGTTAAAGTGTTGAGCTATTTTTCGTTTAACTTAGATTGGTTGAATAAAATATAATTAGTTAATAATTCTATTATTGCATTTCTTTTTATTATTTTGTTTCATTCTTCTTTTGATTGCTCCTACGCAGATAGAGTTTTGTGTTGCTATCTGTATTAATAACGTTATTTTAATTAATTTATATAAATTGCTTTTGGATGTCAACTTAAAAACATTCTGTTTTTAAAATATTTCATTTTGTTCCAAGACAGTGCAAACGTGAAGTTTTGCTTCGATGATTCAAGTGTTTCAGTTACTTCTCCCTTAACTTAGTTTATTTTGGGAAATATTAACCCTTTATTTATTTTATTATCTTATTAGGCTTATTTTTAACTTTTCTAGTAGTTCTAAGGTTAATTAAAAAGTTGCCGTATAGAAACATGATGTACTCTAAAATTTTAAAGGTGGTGGAAGGAAGGCGAAAGAAGAAATTTTAATTTTAATTTTAGCGTGAAAAGAGAAGATAAATTTTGTGAACCTGATAAGATAGTGATGGGGACAATTTGTTAAAACAACCCTGTGTTTGATGATTCAGTGCGCAACACACAGTGCATCAGCAACTGCATTGTGGCTCTCTGCACTGTCTATCTTACCCCTCCTTCATCTTGGTCATCCATCGACATAGATTCAGTTCTGTTGAAAGGCAATGATTATAATAAACTATCTATTCACGTTAGCTGCTCCACAAAGTTCCATTAATAGTAAGTATTACATATTTGAGCGGTCAGGGCTAGAATAAGTTTATGGGTGTACTAAGATATTTTTATTGTTCTAAATTATTCCCTATTCACTCTCTGCACAAATAAGGGTACATTTACTTTGGATTCAACCTTTCTCATTCCTAGCCCCTCAGAGTAAATATGCAACTAGCCTGGATGGGAAGAAAATGCTTAGTTTCTTGAGAGGGGAATGGTTGTGTTTGAAGCCACGCCCCTTCCACTATTTCCCACATGCTAGAATTATTTTTACTTCATTGCGACCACTTGGGTATAGAAAATATTGTGATCGTCAAAATAATTAAATTTGCGATTTTGATGTTTATATACGTTTTATGACACCTTTGAGCCAATTATTATTTATTTATTTTTGTCATGCCATCTGTCTGTGTGTCTGTATTTCGGCCTAGTTGCTGAAACCATTTCACCGATAGGACTAAAACTTGGTATCCAAGGTTTTCGTCCAAGGTTTTTCAGAGGTGTTTTTGAAATCAAATATCTAACACTAAAATTAAGGGTAGTTTAACTAGGAGCGAAAAAAGATAAAAGCTATTTTACCAAAATAGGTTGTAAATATTTTGATTAAATTTCGTATCCAGGCATTGTTAAGTGTTAAAAAAAAGTCGATTCTCATTTTTCTAGGAAAATGACTTTAAGGACACCTTACAAAAACCGAAATCTTCAATTTTGATATTGTTTCTGTAACTATTTGAATTACAAAATAATTTAGCATTTCCAAAATGTTAGAATATATTATAAATAAGTCTCCATTAATTGAAATATTTTTTAAACCAATTATTTCTGAGATATAAGCAAATATATTTTTATAGATGTCTTTGAATTAGGAAATTTATTGTTATGCTCTTTGGTGTACATAGATGTTCCTCTTTTCTCAATGTTTCTGTAACAATATATTATATACTTTATTTTCTTTGTTAGAATGTAATTCTCTTCTTTCCATTATGTTTCTGTAAAAATGTTTAGTATTTTGTTTCATATATCTTACGAGTTTTATGTAAATATCTCCATTGTTGGGCAGAGGAGCGAGAAAGTTTGTGCGGTGCAACGTACCATTTATTTTAAATTATAAATAAATGTATTAATTTGTTTTTTAAAAAATCATTTTTAATAGTTTACTGATTTTTGTAGAACTTGATTTTTTTTTAATATCTCAAACGATTTTTTTCAAAATTGGTATCCGGGTACTATTTTACATGGTCAATAATAATATTTTACTTAACTCTAATGATAAAAAATAAGAAATTTTTGGGAAAAGAGATATTGAGTTAAAAATGCGTACCTGGAAATAGTTTTTCATGATAATAAAGAATACGTTTTCATTTTTACAAATTATAAATAGCTTAAGGGTAGTTTTTATATAACTTATTTTGAAAATTTGAAATTTACTAAAAATGTTTGAACGATTTAGGTTAAAATTTATATATAAAGAGTCTGTATAGTGATGGATAAGATGATGTGTTTGAGTAGAGCTTACTTAAGGGTTGTTTACTGAAAAAACTAATTTTTGGAATTTTCTTTCAAGCTATACGCAATATGAAAAATTTGTTCGATTGTGTCTTTCCATTTATTTTGTAACATATTAATGTAATGTTTAGTGTATTTTTTGTACTGCTTTTTCTAAAAAAATAAATGGTAATCATAGATATAATGCATAATATAGGAGGCTTACACTCGGTTAGCAAAAAGGAACGTTGTTAAACGCCCGAGACCACAAGCACAGTGAACTCCTAATAACACTACACGTGAATTCATAACCCATGGGAATTAGATTTGGACCAATATTCGAACCAAAGTCTTTTTTAGAGAATGCGTAGTATGTATGATGCACCAAAACGCTCAAACCATCAGGTGTCATGGCTGAGACTCCAGCCCTTTCCTCTTAGATTCTAGATTCTAATGCTACTAGAAGCAAATTTATTTTTCGTGAGAAGAGACTTGTCAGGTGATAGAAAATCCACTAGATCTACCTTCATGTATTTATACGTCAAATCATTTGATAAGCAGATGTCACTTTTTAATGATTAAAAATAACATCACTAATATAAAAAATGTTATTATTGCTGCCCGAAAACAAATACATTTGTATTTTATAAAAGTCAAGATATTCTACTGCTTGCATCGGTGGTAGCGCAGTGGACTAAACATCAAGTGTGCCTAGTCTAGTTTGACCTTAACAGGGAAATCAGGGTTTGAGTCCCAGCTGGGTGTGCTGAGGTTTTTTCCTAAATTGTTTCTCACTCCCCCTTCACGCAAATTTGGGTACATTCCCTTTCAATTCGACTTTCTCATCCTTATCTCATAAGCACGATTAAACGCGGATAGCCTGGATGTATATTGAGACGCGGTGGAAAAAACCAACTGATCTAAGAGTCACCATAAATGTATTGTTGGAGAATTTGAGGCATCCCCTTTCACAGGGAGTCGACTATTGTATCCGTATTAGAACTAAGTTGGTTTGTGATGACATGATCAGTCAGCTCAGAAATTTTACGTAAAATATATATAGTTAATGATAATAATGATAGTTTTCTTCGCTGACAGAGACAACAATTCGCGACATTCCTTCTCCAATGTTTCTTCCTCCTCACGTCTTCGAGTCCCCTTGCCCTTGGTCCACAGTCTGTCGCCGAGTGGATTGGTCGCCCTTGGTCTCGTAATAACTTATTTCCCTGCAGTTATGTGCGTGACTCAACCGAGCTAAACTTAGGTCCTTCCAGTCATTGATCTCAAGAGAAAGAGAGAACGAAAAAGAGGGTCATTACTGGACCCAACTTGGCGCGGAATTCGACCGTGGGGCGGGTGGACCACCGGGGACACCCTGATGGACGTGGTATTGCCCCTAAGTAGGATGTGACGTGATCACTTTTTCTTGTCTTGGGACCTACGCCCCCCCCCCACCCCCCTCGCCTCTCTTCACCCTCGGGTTGAGATCAGACAGACGCCACCGGTCTTTATCGCCGATGACAAAATGTCTTGACTGTGTTGACATTTTAATAGCTACATTTTATTTAGTAAGCATTAAAAGTCTGCCATACTTCCCGCAGTAGAATCTCCCCTCTTCATTTTTATTTTCTCGTGTAGTGAAAAGAGTTGTAATCTTTAAAATTGTA
>CABFWB010004094.1:0-14329 GCA_902151455.1 Timema bartmani
GAAATTTAGACAAAAATTTCTGGAAAACCTGGAAAAGTCAGGGAATTTTATAATAGAAGTTCTGTAGCCACCCTGAATGTGTTTAGTCCCCACCACCAGCGCTGCTAGATTCACATGGGAGTGGAACCAATGACCACCACCTGGAATGGTGTAGGTGTTGTAGAAGCATGTTCTAATTTCTTCCAGGACAGAGTAGAACATTGGTCTTGGACGGCCAGCATCGCACATCAATCTAAGTGTGCCCCTCTTCCCTTTCCTGCACCTACCCGAGTTGTTAAACTGTATAAATACAGCTGAGCGTGGGTATGGAAGACCACTCTTGGCTGTGTATTCTTCGTGGACGCTTCTCACCCAACTTAGATGGAAGAACAAAATTATTTTTTGGTTCTGATGAATCATCATTCCTTTTTGGCCTAAATGTTAATGTTTGATTGAAAAATTTAAACAAAATGAAATTTGAAGTTAATAATGTCCAGGTTAAGGACTTTAATATTTGGTTCATATTTTGTCTTGATCATAATAAAATTATGGACTTCAAAGGAGGATCTAAAATCCTGTTTAAAGTACTAATCTTCTATTTTGTCTCGTTAATGCAAATAATGAGGAAGATTATATTAAAGTTAGTAATAGCAGTAAATTTGTTATTTATGTCTTCTTTTAAGAACTTTAAAGTCATTAGTCATTGCGTGATTAATTATGCCTGTATGGCAATGTTGTAGGTCTATTACCTTTTATAAAAATATTTATCTAGTGTCCTTTTGACTGATCGTCTTTGCTCATTTATGTGGTTGTACTTAATTTCAGTTAGTAGGGCATTGTTGTAGGATTATAAGAATTTAATAAATAAATATATATATATTTTGTTGTTGTTGGACAAAGTAAGATTAAACACTGTCATTCGACATTTTTGACCTAGAATGGAAACTTTGAAGTTAAACGCAAACTTTTGATGTCCCTTTTTGAAATGTAGAGTTCAAGTATGCTGAGGTAATATCCTCTTTTGGGAAAATTGCTGCTAGCTCAAAATTAATACTTGAAGTACTTCAGATTTTAACGACATTCTAAGCCATTTTTGCAGGCCTTATGACTTGCACAAGTCAACATTACAATGGTAATTCTTACTTTTAACACATAAATAGCACTCCCTTAACTTTCCTTTGTTTTCAGCAGTTCTTGCATTCTATAGTCGTTAAAAATAGTATTACTTCCCTGATTTACCTATGTACTGGGAGCGTACAATTTAACTTTTATCCCTTACCCTCCCTTCAAAAAATGACTGTACCTAGGTTTTATTCAAACACCCAATTAAAAAATAATAACCCACGAGGGTAAGCACATGGATTTCAATCTGTCTGATTTGTCAACAGCAAAGATGTCTTGGTTCAAATCATGGCATGATTTATTGGTGATTTTTTCCTAAATTGCTTCCTACTCTCCACACATGTAGGTACATTTCCTCTAAATTCCAACATTCTTATCTCTATTCCAAAAGTGTATCTACATGAACAGCCCGAATTGGTTGTAAGCCATTACCCATGTAAGAAATTAATACAATTTTTATTCTATATTTTCTTACAGGTAAATACCCTAATTGTGATGTTGCGAGACTATGCACAGAGGAGAATGAGGTTTACCTCTTTACTCTATTGATGCACTATGTGTGTGTACTGGTCAAGCACCCAGATCTCCTCAAGAATATACTGAAAAACTTACCACCCGAGGATCATACAAGTGTTGCGCATGTCCTCATGTATCTGCAGGACGGAGAAAAGAAAATCACCGCTGAGGTGCTCAGGGTTGCTATCACAAAGTCATTTAAAGGTGCGTGGACTCAGGCTGGAAACACTGTTTCTAGGACTCTCTCAAATTTTAGCTAAGCCTCATGCTAGATGATATATTCAAATTCCCACTTGTTATAACTCCAGCATTACATAAGAACATTTTTGGTAAATTTGGACCTATAACCCCATTTGTAAGCAAAAATAAGCTAATGCTCAACCCCCCCTACCCTTGTAAGGTGCTTAGATAATACAAACACCCCTAATGCTTTTATGTTAAGTACACTCTTTGGTGTATATGTAACAATATTTGTTACATTAGTTGGTTGTCATTATAACTGGATCTTATAATTCTTGCTAAAGCTATAGCAACTTTTTTTTTTACTTTTTAAATAGATATTTCAAACAAGACAAGTGGCTGTTAACTTGTAACCGGTAAATAGCTATCAGAGCTGTAATTTTGCATTTAACTTAGAACATGAGTAAAATCCAAATTCATCTTCATGTTCAGAGTATAAATGTAGGACTTGAGCTATGCTCAAAATTGCTAGTACCAGGATCACAATGATATTGTAATGTAACGTTCACCTAACACAGAGAAACTTTGTAACCATGATCAACTTAACGTAATGATAACATAATGTAAACATGTGTGCAAAATACAGTGTAGTGCTTACAATTTTCCCACCCCTTTTAATTCCAAATTAATATATATATATATATTTTTTGAAATTTTCATTTTGATCATTGCAGGCTGAAGGTCTAGTATTTCTTTACTTTGACAGACTGGTAATGAGCGTTACCCCACCCTGTTATTTTTAATCTTTTATATTCGATTCGTGTTAACTCTGGTCTTAAATAGTTTTTGTGTCATCAAAAAGATGTTGATTCTTATTAGTGTCCAACAGCTCTGATTAGTCAAAGTATTATAATTATAGCAAAAAGGCGTTGTGGAGTATCAGATAAAGTGGAAACATAAAGTTTTTCAAGCAAAGTGCCATAGTAACAATCAAAAAACGTGTTTTGTTTGTAGCTGATTTACTTTATTGCTTGCTTGTGCTTGTGTGAAGGAAGCGCTTCAATTTTGAGTCTCCCACTTCTAAAATACCAAGGAGTCAACATGTATTTGGGTGGGTCTCTCAAATTGTTTGATTAATAATCATGCTATAAAAGAACTAATAAAAGGTGGCAGACACAACAATAGCTATTAAAAGTATTTTTATTCGGTATATTCATCACATAACTACCATTAAAAGTCAAACAATATGACACGCACATATTGCAATACATCAAATTAAGTACAACTTTAAGAATAAATGTAATGTTTCAACAATGAATTATATGAACAGTTTGAAAACAAATTGTTCACAAAAGTGGAACACACTGTTAAGGCTAATAAAGGTTTCAAATATGTTCATTGGAAGCTTACTGGAGCTACAAAATAAAATGCAAGCAAAGACTACAACACATTGATGTTCTTAAACTTCATTGCAAATGGTGTATGCACGATAAAAATAGAGATAGGAACTAAATAATCGTGTTGACTTTGCTTATAACATGTTTGGCTGGCAGGAACATCTTAACTTAATGGACTTGTATGTTATATCATCCTTAAAATATATTAATAACCGTGGTGTAGTGGTTATTGCACCTGGCTACAATTCTAGGGGCCCAGGTTCAATTCACGGCTGGTACCGTGGGTATTTTTCCCTTAAGATAAATGATCCCAATGGTCACCAGGATTTGGTAAATTAGGCTTAAGTTAGGTTAAGACTCACCCTGGCTCCACAATAGTTATTATAAAAGCTCTTTTTGGTGGGGAGTTGGTGAAAGACTGCGTGCTCAGTGTATATGATATTTTGTGTCCTGACAAGAAAAAAGATTTTGAGTCTTTTAGTTTGTCTCGAAAAATAATTACTACTATAATTGTAACTATAGATAAAGACTTATCATCAAAGCTACAATAAAGAACTGAACAGTTTAAATTTTGTTCTATTACTACGGTCGAAAGCACTGATACTGCTCAGCAACTAGTATTTATAAGAAGTGTCGACGTAAACCTTTCTCTTATTGAAGAACTGGCTTGCATGCAATCATTCAAGGGAACTACAGCAGGGTCAGACTTTTTTGTGAATTTCAGCAAGGCCTCTCAAATTTAAAAGTATCCATTACCAGTATATGCACTATTACGACTGATGGAGCACCAAATACGGCAGGGAAGAAATCAGAGTGTGTTTGGGATCTATAACCAAGAATTTCCTGAGAACAATGTACATCTGCTATAGATATGAAACATGTGCTTGATGTCATTGTTAAGCTTGTTAATGCTATTCGATCTTGAGGGCTTGTTCACAGACAGTTCCAAGAGTTTCTTGACTCAGTGAAAGCTGAATACTCTGATCAACTCTATTACATGAAAGTAAGTTGGCTCAGCGCAGGACGCATATTCGAGTGAGTTTGGCCACTGAAAGAGGAAATAATCTCGTTCATGCGTGAAAAAGAGAGGTTTGAAGAATGTGAAATGTTGGAAGATATCACGTGGTTTTCAGATTTTGTGTTTTTCACAGATCTCCTATGCCACACTAACAAATTAAATGTGAAGCTACAAGGAAGAAATCAATTTCTGGATGAAATCTTGGGTCACCTGAGAGGGCTTAAAATGCAACTTGTACTCTTTGCTAATCAGTTGGCAAAGAAGGACGTATCCCACTTCCTGAAGTTAAAATCAATCGCTCCAGTGATGGAAGACAAACTTATGAGCTATGAGGCCAGTATGAAAAGACTTCATGAAGAATTTGAACGGAGGTTTCAAGACTTCAAAGCATTGGACAAGACTTGGATATTTTCAATATGCCGTTTAATGTGGATTGCGAAACAGTGAACCCGGACATTCAGCTTGAATAAATTGAATTGCAATGTAACACACAATTGAAGCCGTTGTTTCTCAATGTCCTAAAAACTTGAGTTCTACAAGTCCTTATCAAAATCGAGTTTCCCAAATTTTTTATCTCATGCCCAGAAGGTTATCGCCATGATTGCATCGTCATATATATGCGAGCAAGTGTGTTCTACTATGAAACTCTGAAATAATAGTGTTAGAACAGACTGACAGATAGTCATTTAGCTTCACTTCTGAGTCACCTTGTCCTGATTGGAACCAGACTATGAAGAACTTTTAGAACAACAATCACAGTTCCACTCATCGCACACTCCTTCATTCAAGTAGTGTAAAGTATGTTTTTTTTAACTATTAGTTAAATAATGTAGATAACTCGCATTGTATTAGAATCAGATATTATTATAATACAAATCCATTTAATAATATAAGGGGATTTAACTTTTTTTAATTTAGCATCGCGCCTTACTACCTGTTCGGGATGTAAGCTTAAGTACTAATTACGCTAATGAGTTAGGAATTGGGAGGGTTGAATTCAGAGGAAGTGAACTCGCATTTTTTTGGAAAGAGGGGAAAACTATTTAGGAAAAACCACCCCCACCTCACCCGACTGAGATTCAAACACCAATCTCCCTGTTCTCGGCAGTTGAGTTCATCACAAAACTATTGCGCTAGCTAACTACGCTACCGAGGCGGGTGGGATTTATCTGTATATTTGTTTTGTAAAATATACCATTGTAACTTCTTAATAAACTGTGTTGACCCGCCTGACTTTTTCCTTTTGGCACATTCCTCGAAAAGTTCGCCCATCACTGATATAGACCATACAAGCTGCACAAGTTTGCACAAACAGGAGCCATTGTGGACGTGTTTTACTGCACTGAATTAGTGCGCACACTGCACACTATCTGTCGGTTGTCGGTCAAGTGCACATGCTCAAAAAGAAATCATTTGTGTGTGTGTGTTGTGGTCATACTGGGTGTTGCGTCTGACATAGAATATTAACTTAGTGTGGGCCTGTGCAGTTGAACAATGTAATGGAACATTGAGAAGTGCATCTAGCTAATACATGTGTATGGAAAGTACCCTATGGTGTGGAATACACAACATAGTTAATATTACAATAGGAATAAGAAACATGATGCTTGAGTAGTCATAGAAAGATGGTCAGTCTTTTACACGTACTGATTCTCTGAATGTTATATCCTTCCCAATCCTGTGGCCTACTGCGTTTCTTTAGGTGTAATTCTGGTAAAAAGATTTAAAATGCATGTGATCCAGTAAGCTTAGCATCAAAATTTTACAGCCATTTACATACAAGCGTCTCACCGATACTTTTCATTTATTCTTGTTTTTGTTCCAGAAATAAGTCAGGGAGTTACAAGAGAATAACAGTGTATTTTATTTGGCACAAATATAGTAGATGTACAATGACAATGTTGCATCGTTGGCAGGCAGACAAATGGTCAGGCCTTGGACAATTAATAAATATATGTATAGTAAACTTGTCCACATTGCCTTTGCTATGAGAATTGATGGAACTTGCAAGACTTAATCTAAAACAAATGAAATTAGATGATTAATAAGAATATACAATAGTAAACATAGTACCTTATACTGGTATAAGAACCAAGGGGTGAAAATCTCTAACCACTTTACATCATCAAGTAAAGTTATATTTTCTATTTCCAGTAGTGTAACTATATTTTATTCATGCAACTCTGATATATACTGTACAATTTTATCGATTTAGATCCAAAAGACAAGTTGGTCCATTTAAAATCGTCTTCTGCGACACTATCAAGACAGGCTTCTCCGCTGGGTATACAGTTTTCAAGGACATCTCCAATAAGTAGAGTCTCCGCCCAATCTCCTGGCCAGTCCATTAAAGTTCTCTCTGACAAAAACAGGGAAATAAAGAGACTCAAATCTGATTTAGAGTCTGAGATCTCTGAGAACGTAAGATTACAAGAAGAAATAAAAATAGAGAAAGACAAGAATAAAGATCTTGGTAAGTTGCTACTTAATTTGTTTTACAATTATTTCATTGATTGATTAATTAATTAGTGCATAAAATACATGGTTTAAAAGAACGTACCCATTTTAATTTTAGAGCTTAGCTTTCTAATCATCGACTGGGGTTTGGTGTAAAAATGTTCTTGTCCTGCTTTTACTACACTAACTATGGTAAAAATAAATTTTAAATCTGCTCTCTTGAATGAATAAACTACTCCATTATTTTTGAATGACTCATTAGGTGACTACACTTATTGGAGAAAAGTCATGGACACACAATGGCTGAGGATTAAGGGGTTTTTTGACACAAAAAAGTGTAAACTTGCCAGGCTAGCGCAACAAATAATGAAATAAAACCACATGTAATACAATTTAACTCTTTATTTTTTATCTACAACTATTTAACAGGGTGTCCAACAACCTGGAAAACAGGAAAATATCAAAGGATTTGATCAAATTTCTGGAATTTTTACATACTCGTTAAAAAAAAATACGCAACTCTTATTTACAATAGTCAAAATAAAAATTTTCGTCTTTTAATAATCATAGCAAATCTCTTTTAACATAATTGTCCCAGTAGATTGTACTAATTTCAATCCTCAAAGTCAATGTGGTTTTTGTGTCCTTTTTCCACTTCTCTTTGACCCAATACCTCTTTAGTCAGAGTTGAGACATATTAGAAGCATACATGAGAATTTTCATTACATTATAGGAAGAAAAAACTAAAAGAATGTCTCGCAACGATTTTAAATTGCACAGGTTGTAAGATGACTTTTTAATAGATCGATATAATCTCACTAAAATATAACTTAGACCGCAATAACCAATAGCTCATCATTTGGTTGATATACTTAAACCTCTTAAGAGTGACACAATTTCAGAATTTGCTAAAATGTTTGTTGTTGGGTGAAACCTTTAGTTCTCAAATTCAAATCCTCAAAGTTTTAAATATGTACAATTTTATTTAAAGTAAGAATATTTATAATTCAACTTAAAAAGCCTTCAAATGTTAAAATCAAATATTTTTAGTTTAAGAATTAGAAAATTAGCTTTAATTTTTCTATAAATTTCACTTAAATTTGATTTGATTTTTATCATTTTTAGCCGGAAAAGGCATTTTATTTACCGACTTTTAATACCAAAATACAACTTTTTATTTAATGAAAGCCAATCATCTTATTTACCACAAATCAAGGTGTTTTTGTATTGCCCAACATAATTGAATGATAATCAAAGCCCTGACCATTAATTTAGCATTTAATTAAATGTAAAATCATTTAAAAAAACAATGTTGCCATTTAGTTATGAATTCTATTTTATTTTTTTTATATAGCAACTAAAGATTTGATGTGAAAGAATTAAAATTGAACAAGAAAAAATATGGGAAGGTTAATCACATATTCTAATCATATTTTCTCGGATTTGTTTTTGAGATTCTTAGATAAAATGAAGATTCAGAATGAAAAATTGAATATGATCAATCTCTCAGGCTACTTTTACATTATTTTTAGCTCATAAACTTGACGGAAAAACTACTGAAATAAAGAGACTTCGAGAGGAGTATTTTGCTACCGAGGACTTACCCAGCAGTGATAAAGGAGATGTCAAGGTCATAGAGAAGAGATATAAATCTGAAGTTAAATCTCTCGAAGAATATGTGGCCTCCCTTCATGTAGACATAGAGAAACTACAAGTTGAGAAAGAGGAAGGGGCAATAAAGGTAAGTGGGGTTTACTTTAGTTATTTGCAGATTAGCCCAGCTTTTATCTTTAAACAAAACCATTTCTTTGGGTTTTTTTTTATATACGAGGTGCATCCAGGAAATAATTATCGTTTGGATACTAAAAGAAAGACTAGATTTTTAAATAAATCATTTTAGTTTTATCTAATTCTACATATTACGTTAATCTAATTTTCATCATAATTACCACCAAAATTAAAACATTTTTAGTGGACCCTATTCATAGACGTTGGCCGTCTGTGACTCAAGACCGTTCTCAACATACTCATCGTTACTGTCTAACTTCTCACCTACAATACATCTCTTCAGGTGTGGAAACAGAGGAGTCACTTGGCGCTAGGTCTGGACTTTAGGAGGGATGATCCACCAGTTTTCAATCAAATTAGTCTGGCAGCTGCTCTGTCTTAGTTGTGTTGTGTGGGCGTGCATTGTTTTTTAGCAGAACAACTCTTGAACCCATTAGGCCGCACCTTTTGTGTGTGTCATGCACCGCAACTTTTTTTAGAATTTCCCAGTACCCAGATGCTTTGCTTATCATCCCTTATGGCATTAATTCCATCAACAGAACTTCCTACCTGTTCCAGAACACGGTACACATGATTTTTCTGGTGGACAGAATGTGCTTTTATTTCTTGTGTTTATTGGAGCAAGTATGCCTCCCAATGCACATTAATGGTTGCTTGCTTTCTCAAGCCACATGGAAAACCCAAGCTTTATCATCTGTGACAATTCTACTAAAAAAAAAAAGTCTCCTTGGTTCTCTGATCATATGGGTAGCTACTTCGAATACAGTTTTTTTCTAGTGGAGGTATTCTATCATAACTTCGTTCAATAAAGACTGCGAAATGTCAGAAAATTGTATTTACAATTCGGATATCAAGAATCCTCCATTCCTGTGAATTTTCTCTTCCACATTTTCCAACAAATCCACGTTGACTAGGGAAGGGCGACTGCCACACTCCTCATCTTGAACATTCTCCCTTCCTTAATTAAACTGTCAAAAGCCCTTTTTCACCATAACTTCACCCAGAACATTTTTTTTCTGTGAACATCGCTAATCTGATGATGAATTTTGGAATTGCTAATGTTTCTCATGTTTAAAAACTTTATTACTAATCGTACATCACATTTGACAGTCTGATCAATTATTTTAAACATGGTTAATGTGACATAGCTCACCTCAAACTAAATATTAATTCATAAAATCTTGTGTGCACTTTGTTCTTGAGTGAAAGAAAGATATATATATATATATTGCACATCCAGAAAATAGAAACCGTATATATTGACGGTTTATCACCGAGGTTTTTAATGGCTTAATTTAAGGGATAAGGAGGTGGAAGGTGGTTGGATAATAAATGCACCTACATAAGTTAGGAGAAACCTGCTTCGGTGGCTGCATTGGTCTAAGTCAGGGGTCACCAACTACTTTTGACGGAGGTCCGTTTTAAAATTGTCAGACTATCGTGGTCCGGAACTTTATCAGTGACTCAAAGTCAAGCCTTGCAAGTCTACTGTTTGGTTTATCTGTTGTTAAAGTAAAGTTATGATGATATTAAAAAAATGATGAATTAATATAGCTCTGAATGATCACTTTACTTTATGAAAACAGAGTATGTTGAAATCAAACAGTTAAAGTGGCATGTTGAGAGGCCTTCCTTGATGTGGAGGTGAGGTTGACGGTCTTATCAGTTTTGTAGGTACTGTCGGGATAGGTGCACTTTTATTCTTGATTATCACACTAATTATTTGACAAAAGAAGTTCCCCTTTAACACCTATTATATAGTTGAGAAACATTGCTATGAATAAATAATACATTGAAACTAGTTAGTAATTATATACGTATCACCGCACAATATCACTTGGAATTTATAGTGAGTAAATATGTTGTGAGCTTGAGGAACATGGCTGAAAAGCGAAAGAGTAGGTCACACAGTAGTAACTGTTCATTCAGAGAGGCTCAAAATATAGAGAGAATAACAGAGAACAAGTGCACTGTGTGGGACGCAAACCCAACCCATTTTTGAAGTTGCAATGTGGTGAAGAGGGTGGCTAGTTCTGAGAAATTTGCTGCCAAGCAGATAAAATAGGGGAAGTGAAGGAGGGAAATAACCAGGTAAAGGTAGTAGGGTTTTCTGTTGGTTCAGAAAATAGAGATATTCAACACCTGCAGTCCTACACTAATTAAAAAACATGATTTTATTTCTATTTGGTTATTTTAAGAATTTTTTTTAACTTATGTTTATTTTCAATGCAATTTTATTAAATTATATTTGACTTATTGTTGTGTTCAAGCAGGTTAGCCACGCACCTGAAAAAACCAGAAAACACAGAATTTTTTTGTGTTTGGAAAAAACCAGGAATTTCACCAAAAAAAAAGCTAGAATTTACTGGAATTTGGGCAATACAGTGCTTGCAAGCTTGAAATAGTAGGAACAATATAGACTAAAATTTGTAACTGAAGAACTGAACAGTCTGAATGGAATACATCTCATTTATGATGATTATGCTTACCAGCACCTCATCAGCTTGAGACAAGTCCTGAGCGCAACCCAGATGAATAATTCGGCAAATGCCGTGCCTTTTCGGCTCCTTCCACTCACCCTCGCCAATACACCAGAAATGTCTCGTTTCCTCTTCCCCCCCCCCCCNTCTCCAAGATCACGGTACCACCCTTCTCTCCAAGATCACGGTACCACCCTTCTCTCCAAGATCACGGTACCACCCTTCTCTCCAAGATCACGGTACCACCCTTCTCTCCAAGATCACGGTACCACCCTTCTCTCCAAGATCACGGTACCACCCTTCTCTCCAAGATCACGGTACCACCCTTCTCTCCAAGATCACGGTACCACCCTTCTCTCCAAGATCACGGTACCACCCTTCTCTCCAAGATCACGGTACCACCCTTCTCTCCAAGATCACGGTACCACCCTTCTCTCCAAGATCACGGTACCACCCTTCTCTCCAAGATCACGGTACCACCCTTCTCTCCAAGATCACGGTACCACCCTTCTCTCCAAGATCACGGTACCACCCTTCTCTCCAAGATCACGGTACCACCCTTCTCTCCAAGATCACGGTACCACCCTTCTCTCCAAGATCACGGTACCACCCTTCTCTCCAAGATCACGGTACCACCCTTCTCTCCAAGATCACGGTACCACCCTTCTCTCCAAGATCACGGTACCACCCTTCTCTCCAAGATCACGGTACCACCCTTCTCTCCAAGATCACGGTACCACCCTTCTCTCCAAGATCACGGTACCACCCTTCTCTCCAAGATCACGGTACCACCCTTCTCTCCAAGATCACGGTACCACCCTTCTCTCCAAGATCACGGTACCACCCTTCTCTCCAAGATCACGGTACCACCCTTCTCTCCAAGATCACGGTACCACCCTTCTCTCCAAGATCACGGTACCACCCTTCTCTCCAAGATCACGGTACCACCCTTCTCTCCAAGATCACGGTACCACCCTTCTCTCCAAGATCACGGTACCACCCTTCTCTCCAAGATCACGGTACCACCCTTCTCTCCAAGATCACGGTACCACCCTTCTCTCCAAGATCACGGTACCACCCTTCTCTCCAAGATCACGGTACCACCCTTCTCTCCAAGATCACGGTTCTTTTTCTTATGTTAGGGATATGCGATACTAGTAAAATATCGATATTTGAGTATGAAAAAATGAACAAGAAGTATATCAATATCTCCCAATATCAATACTTTCATTTAGCGATAGAAAAATAAAGGCAATAATAAGAAAAGATGAATAAATTTAATATATGATCCAAAAAATAAAGGAAGTAAAAGGAGAAAAGTAGGTAAATTAAAATCTTTCGATATCGGGTAAAAAGTATTTATATTAGTAAAATATCAAAAGGCTGGTATCGAAAGAAAAGTATCGATACTGGTATCATATCATTCCTAGTGCTAGTTTTAGAGATGGGCGAAACAGTGACTACGATATCAATGAATACAGTGACTGT
Organism: Timema bartmani; assembly: GCA_902151455.1. Taxonomy (NCBI): domain Eukaryota; kingdom Metazoa; phylum Arthropoda; class Insecta; order Phasmatodea; family Timematidae; genus Timema; species Timema bartmani. Next base: position 12,426 of record CABFWB010004094.1, read on the forward strand.
GATTTTAAAATATCGGTGATTTATCCCAGTGATTTTTCACTGTGACTGGTATTCAATGTGTCTTGATTGACCGATATTTTTTTCACTTTCCAACCACGGTTAAAGCTAGTATTTAGCTGCTGTCCGAGTAGGCGAGTACTATCGAGTATGGAGTATTTCTGAGTACTGGGTATTTAGTAATAGTCCCATAAGTCTCGTTTGGAAGGAAACTAATTACTCGGGTGTTTTATGGCTTTCATTGGAATTCGATACTTAGAGGCCTAACATAAACTATTCCTGTCTGCACTGACATTGACAATTGACATACAGCTACCTAATCTTCAGGTTTCATCTGGGTTTCATGTTGCCTAAAAAATGTACATTCAATACAAAAGTATGCGTTTTAAGATGTTTCATACAGTTGATAAAAAGAGAAAGCAAAAAATGTTGTTTAGTATTTTATGTTGAAATGTTATGTAATTTGGACAAAATTAGTGGTTCAACAAACTTTGTTAAACTTGAATACCAATATTAAAATTTATTTGACGTACTATGGGAAACTCTTGTAATTGTGTAATTTATTTAGTTATCTGTTTTGCTACAATTAAAATTTATGCGACATTAAAAATGAACATAGCATAATGGCGATTGGTTTAGAAACTGTTGTTTGGAATGCAGGTCATATATGATATTAATGTAGTGTTACTTTATTTTAAATACCGTACATCTAATAGTACATGAACTATACACATATTAGAAGCAAATAAACTTTAGAATCACCGGGAAAAAAAATTCTTAGCCTACTTTTAAAAAGAATCCGAAATATGATTTGCTTAGTAAGCAAGCTTTTCGATTTTATTCTTAACAACAAATATTTTGTATTGAAAATGCATGTGAATAAAACATTTAAACCATTAAAGTCATTTTTACTAGCAATCTGATACCGTTTTTGAAAAATGAGCTCTACGAGATCAAGGGTTTAAATAGAGATGACACGTAAAACATGCCGGTCAATAAGGTCGATTCTCATTTAGCTGGTAGAAAAAATTAATAAAAGATTAACAAGGGCCGCGAAGCGAGTATTTACTAGAGTGTCTAGAAGAAGCAATACTAGCTCTGTAGCTCGAGTAACTGTTGCCATCCCATCCGATGCGAGTATGGAGTATCTCCGATCACTGATATCTCAATCACCGATACTTTGAGATCGAGTCACTGGAAGTAGCCGTGATCATATAGTATCTGTGAAAAAATCAGTCAGTGATTTATCGCCCATCTCTAGCTAGTTTAGCGTCTCATAAAAGTGTAGGATATTAAAATCATTTCAAACTCAAAACTTTATATCTAGATATGGCAATACCTTAGGACTTTTTTTTATTTTGACCCTAACCCTCAAATTAAAGTGATTTTTTTGAATTCCATATTTTTCGAAAATGGCTCAAACTATTTTGATTAAAATAAATATATATGGACTAATTGACCTCCCAAATAATACCATATATTTGTTTTTTCGGTAAGAAAATTGTAGCGGGCTAGTTTACTGATGAGTGATTTTTTTCAAAAACTTCAAATATTTTAAAACAAGCTTTAAGATTCGGATGGACACCTACTATATAAGAACGATAAAGTTGTGCCCGCCATTGCTTAAAAAATATGCATAGTAACAACATGCGGTTTTTTGCATTGCATTAAACTTGTAAATTTAAAATGAACTATATTAATAAAAAAAGTTACAAGTTACTATTTACTTTTTTGCAATAAGACGTAATTTCAATTAATTTTAAATGAAATAAAACATGAAATACAAGAATATAGTTTTGAATTTATCATATTATTATAGAGAATAAGATAATATTCTATCATACACGACATATATTTATAGTACAATAACGGGTACAAAATTTGTTATTTTCAAATTAAATCATGTC
>CABFWB010004094.1:27946-65667 GCA_902151455.1 Timema bartmani
TTTTTTTATTATTATTATTTTTTTGTTAACTTCGTCACTTATTGAGTTGAGGCTGTTATTTGGACATTTCTTTACAAATTAAGGTATTTTTTTATCATAAGTTTAAAAAGTCTTGCGATAACAAACTAAACATGTTTTGATAATGGTTACTTAAAGAAGATTAAAAATTGTTTGATATATGCTTTACTTAAGGCATTGCCAAGGAAATAGTTAACAAAATATACCAATTTTTCAACAAAACAGTTTTTTTTATTACAAGGATTTATTACAGATTTAGATACAATATGAAATGGAAGAGGTGTACCTTTACCCTATGAGTTATTTTTAAACATCGTTGTCATCACTTACACGACGCTGCGTTGGTGCAGATATACCATTAGGTCCAGCCTCTGTATTCACTTGTTGGCAGAACTTTCACACAGTTAAAACACTATTTCTTCAGGATTTAGGAAACAGTACAGTTTTTATCTCATGTAAGTTCGCGCTTTTGATGGGAACAGAAATATAAGACAAGTAAATCCTGTCTCGAGGCATAGCTAGGTCTTTGAAAGTAAACCCACCTTTCAATAAGCAGAAAATAGTCCACACATTACTAAGTGTTGTCTCTGACACTTGGACACAACTGCTACCTTTTGTACTTTGTAACAGCAAATGTTTCACCCCTTGATGTAACGGACCTTTTAAAAGATGACTTGAAATCTCTGACAAAGTCAAATGACTTCCTATTTGGGAATATTTCCACATGATTTTCCCCCCAAAAGAGGCTAAAAAATCCCATGGGACACCAGCTCTATTCTTTTATTTAATTTTTTTTTTCAAATATGCAAAGTCTGTGTCACAGGGAAGAAAAATGTGACCACGCGTAGTAAAAAACTGTTAAATAGTTTTAAATCTTTAAGTATTGACAACAGTCATTAGAAACTGAACCCTGGCATTGTTTTGATTTTGTCTTGTTGCAGCATCACTAAACTGTTCACTGCTTTCATACTTTATTCCTTATAAAGTGATTTAAACAAGACAATACCTCATTTGCCTCATGTTTAATGTCACAATCAGACCACATATAAAAATAAGCGTGTTTGCCACCTTGAGAAAAGTGGTGAATCCCAAAAGTAAAAAGCCACAGTTGCCTTAAGTAAAATATCTCAATTACAGGTAAATGAAGTACCGGATCGTTTTGCATGAAATCAAAAACCAAACACTCAACATTTGGATTTTCTTTAACTGTTTATTTTGTCTTGATCAGGCTATTGTAAAATGTCGATCATTCCAACCCACATGCTCTTTACCTAAAGCCTTTTGTGCTGGTATTTATCATCCATTCTAATTTTGAAGATTGGATTTCCTTCTTTTATGTGGCACAAAATTATTAGAATCACTCATTATGCATTTATTACTAACTCAAATCCACATAAATCTTCTATAGAACATCACATCTAAATCCCCCAAAGGTTAGAATTTTACTGAAGCAAACAATCATGACAGTAATCTGATTTATCACATGGCTGACAACCTTATGGGAAGAAATGACCAAGTGACATGTACTTGATCAGTTTTTGCCTTGAGGCTAATTTTCATTACTTCATAAATCCGGTTAAATAACTAAAACTTGTGTGCCTTATGCCTTCACAAGATGCCCCTTTGGATGTAGAACAAAATTGCGGTCTCAACTCAAATCCGCCAAAAATGTAATTTGGGCACTTATTGATCTCAGCCATCCAATTAAAAAAGGAGTATTTCACTTACCACTGTTGTTACTGGACAGAAATATATTAATAAAGAAACTTTTATTTTGGACAAAATAGTGAAAGCTATGGCTCTTGCATATAATTTTACCCATTATCTGCATTCAACATTTTTTATTAGTTATCAGTATTTTTTACATTCTCAGCTCTTTCCTTAAGTTTAAACTAACTGTTAATTAATAATCAATGTTTTTACTTTCAGAATCAAAAACACTGCATCAACACCTTCATCTTAAATGAAAAGATTCAGTGCCTGCGGGAAAATATTGTAAAAATCAACATGCTAAAAGAAACGACAGAGACTGACTTGGAGAAGACAAAATGTCAACTGGAAAATTGGACCAGTCGCACAGCATCTATGGGGAAAAGGATCGAAGAAATGCAAAAGGAAATATATAATTTAACAGAAAAGCTGGAATATGCGCAAATAAAACTAAAAGAAGAAATCACAAGCAAAGCAGAACTGCAACAATCACATATTAGCTGTACACAGCAGTTTGAATATAACCAAGTTTCTTTAAAACAGGCTATACATGTTTTAGAGCAGACATTATCAAATACAGATGCAGATAAAGTTGTTTTGCAAAAGCAAAACAAAGAACTTGAGGAAGAAAATGCCAAGCTCCGAGAAACTATCACTCAAGCCAATGAGGAATCAAATAAATTGAATTGTTCTGTAAAGGAACTTAAATCAACACACTGTGTGCAAATCTCTGAGTTAGAAAAGAAACAGTCCCTAATAGCTCAACTTGAGATAACAAATACCAAATTAGAAGAATCTATAAATTCTCTCAAAAATGAATCTCAGGAATCCTTTTCCCTGATGAAGCATGAAATGGAGGATAGAATTAACACACTGGAGGAAGAAAAGGAGAGCTTAAGAAAAGAACTTGAAGTTGCTAAACAAATTGAAGAAGAGCTACTTGAGAAAGATGTTGTTATAGAAAACCTCAAAACAAAGTCTATAAATCTGGATTTGATAATTGAAAAACTAAAGTTGGAAAACTCCTCCCATTGCGATAGTCTGGTCAGTTTAAATGCTATTTTATTAGAAGAGAGAACTAAAAAGGATGCTTTGCTACAGGAAAATGCATTTGTTAAAGACTCTAACACAAAGCTACTCAATAGGATCAACATTCTAGAAGAAGAAAATGAAAAGCATTGTTTTAACATTGGAGCTCTTGAAAAACACATAAAAGACGAGAAAGAATCTAAAGATCAGATTACATATAAATTCGAAGGTGATATTAAATTGGCCTATGAGAAAAACTCTGAGATGCAAGCTGAAATATTGAGGTTTGCTCTACAAGTAAAGGTTTTAAAGGAAGAAGAAAACTTCTTGAAAGAGAAAGTATCTGAACTTGAAAGCAAAAATAAAAATCTAGCACAAATCTTTGAAGAGTGTTATAAAATTTGGAATGTTGAGAGGCAGATTGCCGAGAAGCTGAACATTCTCTCTGTATCGTGTGATCTCAAAGAAGAACTCGACAATTTTCTTTCAAGATATAATTCCATCAAGCTGAAATGTAATAACATCCTCTCGCAAAAATCCACCTCCATCGCAGAAACTAAAAAAATACACACTTTCCTAGCCGAACTTGCTGACATTTTGACTCGCCTAGAAGACAACACAATTGTGCCCACCATTATGTTTGAGATAAAGTTGACAAATGCTTCTTGGGCTCTAGAAAAACTCAGTAACACGATGGAAGTAAGAGCAGAATCTACTGACCATAGTTCTTACCTTCAGGATGAAATTACAAACCATACCATAACTATGAAAGAAAAAATTGAAATTGTTCAATTGAAAATTTCAAATCTTAAAAGTGAAATGGTGATAGGGGAAGAAAAGTGTAAAATGTTGGATAGTCTACTCGCCAACATTGCAAAGACTACATCAGACAGACATGCTTTATCTAATAACACGGAGATTGAAGACAATGGTTGGGATCCAGACGATTCTCTAGAGATGGTGGTAGCTTCAAAGTCAATAGACAGCATTGAAAACCAGGATAAACTGGGAAAAGGGAACACAATATCAATACAGAATTTCAATAGACTAAAGGAATTAAACTCAAACTATGAGAAGAAATTAAATGAAATGAGAGACGTAGTCAGTGTTTATTTTGAACAAAAAGAAGCCGCTCTTAAAAATCTAGATGATTTAAAGAAAATTGCAGTTCCCTTAGCTGCTTATGATAAGTGTTTGGCTGAGAATCGAGATCTTAGGATCAAGGTTATAGAATTGAAGAACAAACTGATCTCTGTAGAAAAACAATCTACAGACTCTCAAAAAATGAAGAAATTTATAGAAGAAAGAGTACGACACGAATTTGAAGAAAAATTGAACAGGGCTAAACAAGAAATGGTGAGTCAAAGTTAAATTATTTCTATTTTTACATTTTTTTTAACTCATCAACTTTGATTCATTTTTAGTGAAAAATTTAATATGATGAACAATGAAAGGCAGCACTTACACACTTACCACTTTCGTAATCAATCTCAACCCTATCTTGTATTTGGTCTACTTTCCTGTTATAAAATGAACTTGACATGCCCTGAAAATTAATTTGAAGTGTTTTAAATCCAAACTTTTGTACCCACAATTTTTTGATAGGTGTAAAGTGCTTGACCCTCTACCCTTCTTATAAGGTGTTTAAATTCCACCCGATTGGTGCCATCTTTTTCCTTTGTTCAGAAATATTATTTTCATGATGATAAAACACGGCAAGGTTTTTTGCCACCAAAATGTCATAGCATTTTTAAGAAACACCAGATTTAAAAAAGTTTCACCAAAAACTATTTCTGGCGAAGGTTGACACTATTTTTGAAAAATTGCTTTATCTTTTGGAGATCATAATTATTGTTCATCTTTTCAGACTAAACTAATGAATGAAGAATTAAAGAAAAAAAAGCATTTGGCTATTACGGAAAAAACTTCAAATGAACAGGTTTGTAAGCTCAACACTCGTGTATCACTTTGAACTGCCACTAAGATACAATTCTTGTAATTTTACTAACAGCCTTCTAACCACTCAGTGGCCAGTTTATTTCTGTCATCAACTAACCTATCTTCAGTCATGTCACGGTATTGTGGAATTAACATTTTCTGAGTACCGAACCTGAACCTTTAATAGAAGCTTGGGTTGAAACTCGACAACTTAAAAGGCTTGTCATATTTGAGCGTGTTAAAGCGTTGAGCTTCCTTTATCTCTTACTTGCGCCAAATTGAAGTGACTATATTTATTGTATATCATGGGCCTTATGCTGTGAAGACAAATTGAAGGAACACGCTTCTTGTTGATCTAATGCAGAGGTAGGCACACTTTTCTCCCCGAGGGTCACACAGACGTCTGTAAGGTCTCTAGCAGGGCTGCATGTGACAAAAATCTAAGTTTACTAAACAATGAAACTTATTTTCACACAAAAATACATTTATTATTCACTTCTCAAATCAATTATCATCTATTATTTCACTTTGTGCAGGCTAGGGTATTTGAGCCCATAACCTGTTGTACTCGTCTCTAGGATGAAATAAAGATAATATTGGTTTGAGGGAACACATTAGAAAAATATGTTTATTTAGAGTTATTAAAAATAACACTTGGTGCCACAGACTTATATACCAACATTAGGCCTCTGTTCTCTCTTTACACAGATTTGTTTATAAATGGACATATTAAATACCTTTTTTCCTACTGAATCCTAATATATAAGTAGAATTTTGGTAGGAATTATTATGTCCATTCTTACAAAAAACTAGTTTATCCATACAGGTTGCCATACACCTGGAAAACACAGGCAATTTCACAAAAATTAAAAGAATATTTGTGAATTTGGGACGTTAAACGACAAGCTTTAAATAGTAGGCCTTTGCATAGATTAAAAAGTTAACTCAGGAAATAAGCCTACACATTTAAAAACATTATCTCCCTCCTTTTTTTTTCTCCTTAAATAAGCGATTTCTTGTCAGTACTATACATTTCCCCTTCAAGGTCAAATCATCCTTTTCTAAACACCAATGCCATTTCATGAAAAATTAAAATTCATTCCACTTTAATACTCTTCAAATTGTCTGAAAAGATGGGAATTCCATCTGAATAACACAGAAAATTTAGTATTGATTAAATCATTAAACAATGATAACACTAATCCATACACTACTGAATAAATTTTAATACTTAGCTACCAAACATTTGATTCTACCTGTCTCCAAAGCATTTAAAATTCTAATTGTAGAAATTATGTACAGTTTGGATTTTTTTGCTCCAAATGGATGAGGTTAGTTTATATAAAAATCTTTGTTGAATTTTTAACCTCGAATTTTTAAAAAATTCTGAATCATTTTGAAACTAATTTATTTTAAGCACTTTGGTAGATACCAACAATCCACAGCCAACTTTTTTTTATTTTCCCCTCTAATTTCACACTTTTAATTTGAAGGTTGTCAGACACAATCAATTGGCAGTGGAGCGTCATGAAGGTCTGCAGAAGAGAAATGAGATGTTAAAGAACGAATGTGTGAGGCTACAAAATGAATGTGAGAGTTTGAGGGGCGCTATGAAATATAAACAGATGTCTCTGGTAAGTGAAACTTTGCTAACCAGCACAATGTTCAAATCCTGGAGGCTATTTGAAGACTAAAGAAAATTCTATAATTTCTAGGTTACTTCCTAGTGGCTTAGTCCAACATAGCAGTACAAATCGATCCCTTTCCCTGACTTAATTTACTGCTTAGTTGAATGTGGATTCATATTATAAGACAAACTGTTAACAATTATTATTATTATCATTATTATTAACATTTTAATCTTCTATAGCAACTTTAGAATTAATATGAACAAAATCAAAATTAAAAAAAGAAAAAAAATCCCACCTTTATCAGAAAATTAAATGATTATGCATTAGTTTCAAAATTTGTTGGTAAAATGAAGATTTAGTTTGAGATGAAGTAATCTCTTCCTATCTATAGTTTTTTTATTCTTCATCTATGCTGAGCTGGACTCTTGACTATTTGTGGGTTCATTCTTTGCTTGGATAGCCTTTGTCCACTTTTTATTTAATATACTCAAAATTGTATTTGTATAATCTTTGTTTCACTCAAACCATGCAACACAATCACTTTGCTACCAACCTTAACAAACTAGTTAACCAAATGTAGATTGCTTATCACCCTCAAACGCCTTTGTTCTTGAGTAAATAATTATTTAAACTTCTTAATAATTGTTACTTTAGACACTAAGGCTATTGACATGTTAATTTAAGGGCTAAGGATGAGTAAGGTAGGCTAGAGTAAATACACATGGAGAGTAGATTGGAAAAACACTGCCATTGCACCCGACAAAGATTCATAAATCAGCTTCTATCCATTGTGAAAATGGCTCTGTTGATTGTGGAACCATTGATGCAGGTTTAGCTTAACTAAATTACATATATGTATATTAATATATTGAAAATTATGACAGACTTTACTAACATACTGCTTAGATTAGAGGTGGCCTGTTCTAGTGCTTTCTATTTCATACAAATGGATAGGATGTTTGCAATAAAACATAATCTATTATTGAACTTCATCAATCGTCGAATAGTCTAAAGGCTCAAGCTCAAAATTATTTTTTAGTATAGACCAAAATATAATTTGTTTTTATGGATCTTAAAACCACATTGAAACTTAAAGGGGAAAAAAAAAAGATCAGGCACTGCAATAATAATCTTGTCTGACCATCAGCCCAGACACAGTCTAATTATGTGCGACAATAGGAAGGGTACTTTATGATATCAAACTGGTTTGCTTGAGAGTATAAAAAATTCAAACATTCGCACCTCTTCAAACAATTACTAGCTTTGGAGGAGGGGTGTAAGTTTCACTTTTTAAATAGAGGTTGTCATACACATGAAAAACAAGGAAAATACAGAGTATTCTGCTAAAATTTAATAAGAGTCTCGAGTATTCTTGAATCTGGGACATTTAACTGAAAGATTTAAATAGTAAGCCTTGGGTGGAAGAAAAAGCGAATTAAAGAATTAAGCATGCTGATTCAAGCCTATCTTATCCCCCCTGAACCAATGGGTTGTGAAACTACTACATACATTTCCCTGATAAGTTTAAATCGTGCTGTTTTAAAACATCACTTGCATGAACTTGCACTAGTAAGTTTTATGACAAGTAAAATTTAATTGTTCTCAGCTTCTTTTTTATGTACAATTTCTTTTGGAAGAACCTTATTTTATATCTAGAAAAGCTACTATATCTACTTTCAATTATTCATATGTCATGTTATCAGTAGCTATCACTCTTGATAGAAATAACATTAATAATATATAATAAAATTATATCATTTCTGACCATAAAAAATAAGTTTGTATTTTACAAAAGTTTATTTCTGCCAAAATCTGGAAGGAAGGAAATTCCTCCAGGTAAACCTGGAAAAGACAAGAAAATTGGTGTTGAGGAAATTGTGGCTACTCTGCGAAGCCTCTTGGGCTGTTTGGACAAATATTTGATTTGATGAAAGATTCTGCCAGATATTCCCTCTTGAAAATATAGGCTGGGGCTCCTTAGAATCACATAAAAACTGTCTTTTTACATTCTATCTATTATTAATTGAAATAATAACATTAAAATTTTCGTTTTAACTAGAAAATATTTCACTCTGATTTACTGAAAGTTAGATCAAATTCTATTTCAAACACAATCTAAGATTATCTTTTCTCAAGAGTAAAATGTTTGTTGTAATATTTTACAGCCATTACTGTTTCCAGGGTCACTTTTTTATTCAAGTCATATTTTCCACTTCCAGATTAATAGGCCTGTCATAGTTTCATATGCCTTATAGAGTATTAATCTAGTCAGTGGTAGCTCTTATTTTTTAAGGAAAATATTCCATTTGCAAATACACGTTGGTGGTAAAATATTTTAATTTGTGTGGATTATTAACGAATACTAGAAATTTGAAGAATAGAGTAGCCTAAATAATTTTTGGAAACATTTTCAATATATATGGATTACTTTTTAAAAATGGTTTAGATTTTTCCCTTTTTACCATTTTTTGTTGTTGTTTTAGGGCCACTCTAGTAGATCTTCAGAAGATCTTAGGTAAGTGTTTGTTGCATGTCTTTTATTATTATTATTATTATTATTATTATTATTGTTATTATTGTTATTAGTATCAGTATTAGTATTGTTATTGTTATTGTTATTGTTAGTGTCTAGGGGTAAGCTGTCAGACTTCTGTGCTGGGTGTTTGGGGTTCAATCCTCGGTCCGGGCACAGATTTATCTGATTGCCAAACCCTTCCTTCACCTCTGACAAGACATGTATTAATCACAACTTGTGAATGTGAGGAATACCAGACCTCCACCGTGGTTCGGATTCCACGTTAAATTGTAGGTCCTACATTTCATCTCACAATCACTCTACCATTACACATTAGCGTAAGTGCGTACAACCACAATGGGCAGTAAGACGCAGTGCTAATAATAATGATAGTGATGATATTATTTATTATTACTACTACTACTATTATTGCCGGGCAGATTATTATTGCTGGTGGCGCCAGAGAGGACAGACGTGTGTCGCAGGTAGCTCCACAGTCTTTTGATTCCCCTGTGCGCATCATGACTTCTAACTGTGATAATTGTAATAAAATAATTAAGGACAGGCACTCGGTAAAATGTTTTGGTTGTGCAAGTGATTTTCATTTCGGTGACTGCTCTGGAATTAGTTTTAGCACCTATAAAGCCAATTCAAAGAATCTTAAAAAGGCATAGTGCTATAAAGAGTGTCGCTCAATGAATGTGTGTGCTTCCGCTGAAGAAGACAATGTGGATCTGGTGAGTGTAAGTGACTCATCATCTAGTGATCGAGTCATTTCCCTACTCAAGCAGCTTAACACCAAGTCAGCAAAACTGCAAGAATCAGTCAACTTTGTCTCTGCTAAAAATGATAACTTTTAAAACAAATAAGTAGCTGCTTAGCTGAAATTGTATCACTTAAATCGGAAGTGAGCCATCTCAAAACTATAAATCAATCTTTCTCTGAGAAAAATGCATTTCTTGAAAAGAAAAGAAACTCTCTGGAACAATACAGTAGAAGAAATAATATGGAAATACACAGTATGGTCTAAACACCAAACGAAAATGTAGAAGATAATTAGGTAATGCTAGCCCAAGCACTAGGGGTAAAATTCAAGGTCGATGGCATTGAGGTTGCTCATCACCTACCTACCTCTCGTGCAAACAGAGAAAGGGGTCTTCCATCCCCAGTCATTGTTTGTTTTACCTCCAGGCGAAAGAGAGGAATTGATGTCAGCTGTACGTTAAAAAAATACAGTCAGGTAGGAAGTTTGTGAATGCCGATGTATTTACTAATGGTGACAAAAGTCTTTTGCTTTTCAACAATAACTTGTCGCAGTACTTCAAGACCTTATTGTGAAAGGCAAAATCAAAAGATAAGGAATGAGGCTACTGTTATGTGTAGCGGGAAAATGAAAAAATGCTTGCTATGTAAACTGCCACATCAGACATAATTGTAATTCAGCAAGATAATAACATTGACAAAATTGTTTAACTGTTTGTATATTATCTGAATCAAATATGTTGATGTAAGCTACAAAATACTGATGGCCGACACCACCAACGAACTGTTAACTGATATCAATTTTAATATAAACACAGTAAAATATAAAAGCCTAGATAATTTTCAAAACCACTTTAAAAACTCGAATAGTAATAGTTTGAATGTAACCACATGGAATGTCAGATCTCTAAAAAAGAATTGGAATGAAATTTATTTTTTGTTAGATACGGTAGCTAATTTTTTTTTTATATTATACTTACTGAAACTTGGATAACAAACGAACAAGTACATCTTTATAACATAGAAGGATATAACCCTTATAATTATTGTAGGGATAAAACCCAAGGGGGCAGAGTAATTTTATTTGTAAAGAACGCACACAGCTTCCAGTTAAACCCACAAAACACCTTGAAAGCATTCCAGGGACACTGATCACTAATCAAAATTTTAAAAAAATCGCTTTATATAAACCACCAGTTAGTAATAAACGTGACTTGACGAGAACTTAGGCCGCTATCCTAAAAAGAAAACCTCATTGTAACAGGTGACACAAACATTAACATAAAATACAAATATAACCCAGTCCATACTAGATATGTAACTATGATGTCAGAAAAGGGCCTAAACAATTTAATTAATTAAATGTACTTAGGAAAAAGTTTTTAAAAACAATTTAGTTAGATCAGTTATTGATCATCTATTTATGTGTATATCAAAAGATCATTATGCTGTAATTCCTGTAATAATTAGTATAAAAATGTCAGATCACTACCCGACAGCGATGAAAATAATGCATAAAAATACACAAAATAATGCTCACTGTCTCCCACAATCAAAATACTTAAAATAAATAGAAAATCTGCGTTAAGCAAACTAAAAGAAGTGGATTAGGGAAACCTGACTATGAACTTACAAGACTTGAACACAAAAATTGACAAAATAATTTTGACTCTTAAGGAAGTATATAATAGAACAAACTGTCCAATCTCAGAACAAAATACAACCAAGGCTATTTGGATTAATACCTACCTTTTAGGAAAAATTAAAATCAGAGATAAACTCTATCGTCAATGGAAGTCAAACCCAACAAATACAATTTATGAGCAGGAATATAAAAAGGAGAGGAAAAAGCTAAGAAGAGCTATAAATCCCACAATCAAAATACTTAAAATAAATAGAAAATCTGCGTTAAGCAAACTAAAAGAAGTGGATTAGGGAAACCTGACTACGAACTTACAACACTTGAACACAAAAATTGACAAAATAATTTTGACTCTTAAGGAAGTATATAATAGAACAAATTGGCCAATCTCAGAACAAAATACAACCGCCGCAATTTGGATTAATACCTACCTTTTAGGAACAATTAAAATCAGAGATAAACTCTATCATCAATGGAAGTCAAACCCAACAAATACAATTTATGAGCAGGAATATAAAAAGGAAAAGCCAAAATTGAACACCATAGGAAATTATTTAGGGACTTAAAAGATAACATGAAAAACATGTGCCGCGAAGTAAACAAAGCTATAGGTAAACATAGCAAAAATAACCTAGATAAAGAGCTTATGCACACATTAGAAAATACAGAGAACTTGAAAACTGTATGTGACAATTTTGCATTTTCTTTTGACAGTGGAATAATAGAAATATTGCATAAATGTGATATAAAACTACTTACACAAATGGAAGACACAACAGCTAATACTTCATTGTTCATACCTAAAACTACCTGTTCAGAAATTAATAAATCTATCATTGACACAAAACAAATTGCCAGGCTATGATAACATTACATTAATGGAAATATGAAAGATAGCACCAAATTTAACCCCGACACTAGTAGACATAATAANTATGAGAGATAGGACCAAATTGAACCCCAACACTAGTAGAAATAATAAATACCTCAATAAAAACTGGCACATTTCCCAACAAAAAAATGCTCTTTTATTAGACCCATTTACAAAGGTGGGAGCCATTTTATATCTAATTTACATCAATACTATCACAAGACAAGTAAAGCATGGTCGGGAATTTGGTAAATTACAATAAAAATCCAGGAAAATGTTGTTTTACTCAAAATATGAAATACAATCATCAGTAAATTATGTGATTTACTATGTACAAATATGAATATCGAATGCTGAATTTTCATTTTACATAAAAATATCAAATTCAATTTTGAATCTTGGTAAAAATTATGAACATATAAAGAAATATGAATATATTGGAATAATAAAAAAACCACTGAATGTTGCCATTCTTTGTTTTAATACATAAATTCATTCAGTTAAGTGTTAAATTAAAGGTCTGGGGACTGATTAATTGGTCTACAATTATGTTGGGACTGAACCACTGGTAAGTGTATTAACAGCTGAGCTGATTGGCTCTGTCTTCTACCGTTAAAAGTGTCAGAACCGATAAGACTAATTTTCATACTTGGGCTAGTTGTGGCACTACCCAACAGACAGAATAGAAGTGTAGTATGTCACTAGAACAAGAACATTACTCTTTATTATAGAACATTATGTAGATAAAAGTGATAAAACAATATGAGAAATTGCTTCTTAAATAATAGTTTGATAATTTTTACTGTACAACTTTACAAATAGGCTAAAATAGCTGTGGCAGTTTTTAACACAAAACATTAAACAGGTCTGGCATCTTCACCAACGAATCTAGTAAAGGAGTGGTACTAAATAGGTTAAAGCTATTAAAAAAATTACAATTAAAATTTTAAAGATTTTAAATTTTTAAAAATTTTTTTAGCACTGCGTCTTACTACTTGTTCAGGTTATATGCTTATGTACTAATTATTATAGTGGTTTTAGGGATGAGGAAGGTTATATTGATAGGAAGTGTACCCACATTTGCGGAGAGGGAGAGTGGAAAACTATTTTGGAAAAACCTCCCATAGTACAATTGATTCTGAATTCCAACTATGATCTCCCTGTCTTTTAGGGATGAGGAAGGTCATATTTATAGGAAGTGTACCCACATTTGCGAAGAGGGAGAGTGGAAAACTATTTTGGAAAAACCTCCCATAGTACAATTGATTCTGATTTGAACTACGATCTCCCTGTCATCGGCAGTCTAACCTACTGCAAGAGTAGCGCTTTAGACCATGCGGCCACCAAAGTTTTTTTATTATTGAGTCTTAAATCTGCTATTTTCTTAAATCCTCAAATCTCTTATATGCTTAAGGATTCTAAATAGTCAAAGGGTTCAAGAGTCCCATCCATAATTATTATATTGTTTATTAGTTATTCAGCCCAACATAATTCTAGGTAAAACTTAACCAGAATCCAGAAGATTAATTCATTGAATAACTCAATGTGAAGTTGCATTATAACAAAAAATTAAGTCACTGTTCTGGAACATGATACAGATTGTGGTAAAGACAGCAGTTGCACCATGGACTCGAGAACTGGTATTAACAGACGCATTCAGGGCCCCGCTGGCTGAGGTGTTCAAGCTGTTGGAGGTGATACGTAACTATCAACACAAGAGCAGGTGAGAGTTATTCTGTTTAATTCAAATTATTTAGAGTAGTGTGGTCCACCTTAAATGACTTGCTGGCCAATCCGAATAGTGCAGCAAACATGGTGGGCTCCAAGAAAAAAAAAAGTGGTGATATTGGTAGTAAACAATCATCATCATCACCATCATCACTCGACATTTCCACCTCTGTGGGTAGTCTGGCACATCCTCTTCCATTCCTTTCAATCTTTTCAAACTTCTCTCTCAGCCATGTGTCTCCACTCTGCTCCTTTGGCTTCCATGTAATTCTGTGCTTGGTCCACCCATCTTGTCCGTGGTCTTCTACCCTTCTCTTTGTTCTGTAAGGTTTTCTTAGTCATTCTGTCCTCCATTCTCATCACATGACTTAACCACAATAACCCTTTCCTCTTCAGTGTCTCTTCTAATGGTATAACTTTTAAACCATCCCTAATTACTTCATTCCTTATCCTGTCTCTTGTTGTTACATTCTCAATGCCGCTTAGAAACCTCATCTATGCTGCCTGTAATCTACTTAAATCTCTCTTCCTCCATGTCCCGGTTTCAGAGCTGTATGTCAATATCGGATGATAATATGCCTTATGTAGCAAAGTTTTGGCCTCTTTTGCTATATTCCATCGCTAGATTATATTCTTAACTTCATGGTAGAATTGTCCATTCTTCCATATCCTTTGTCCTATTTCCTCCTGGATCTTAACATCCGCGGTAACCTTACTTCCTAGATAGCAGAAATCTTCCACATTTTCTAGTTCCTTTCCATTGGTTTTTACTTTCTTAGCTGGGTTTGTTTTTCTAGCCACCTTCATTATCTTGCTCTTTTCCACATTCATGTCCAATCCAATCAACACATTAAATTTTAGTTTCTTTTACTTAAACCAGTATACAACTTCAATATAATAGCATTATTGATATACTAATATATTTAGTGAAATAGTCTTTAGACTGAAAAATAACACCGGAACGCGGGGATTAATAGAAGAATATGATATTTAGTTGCAGCTATAACCTTAATTAACAAATATAAATGAGTGGCTATTTAATTTATCTAGTGAGAGAACTGAGCCTGTTTTTTGTGTCGCAAGCTTTTTTTCAGTGAAGCAGATTGGTTTTATGGAGGGGTGTAGTGTCAGGTTAGACTAAATCTCCCCAAACCTTCTATTGGATGGTTGAGAAAAATTAATACCATATGCTTATATACTATTGCAAGTTTAAAAACAACTCCCAAAGTTATAAAACTTAAGTAAATGTTTGTTCAGGAAACAATACAATTTATTTCCCTTCCCACATTGAGACTTGACTCACTTTGTAGCCAATATTTGTTTTCTAGTTGCCATTTCTCCTTTCACGTTCCCGTCCCTTTATCCCTAATCTACGGTTACCGCTATTAACCTCGAGAAGAAGCTAGTCTCGACAGAGTTGTTAAATTGTATGCTTGTTTAGATGCGGGGTTAACATATTAATACATCGATTTTACTCAAAATATTATGAATACAAGCAGACAGTTATACCATAAACAATACTTGACTAAATATCTTCAACTTCTAAATGCTAGTTTATTAAATCTATATGCAAGATTTTGCTAACAGTTTTGGTTATTTTAATATGTTTATATACTTGGTAGCACTGTGATTTTAACTCTTGTCAAGGGGTGTGACATGAAAACTGCTTTGGGAAGTTTTGGCGGAAAAGGGGGAATAGTGGGAGGGGATGCTAATACTCGATAAAAGATTTCTACAAAAGTATCAAAGATAATCAGGCATGTAACTGCCCTACTACCTGACTTAAAATGTTTACCCACATAGGCCTTCAGTAAGAACTATTTCGTATACAAATAACACAATTAATTACAGTTTTATTCAACAATAGAGCTAATATATTTTTCAAATGATAGTATTTTCATAAAAAATCTTCTGGCTTTCTTGTTTAGGCCCTCTGGACCTTTCTAAAAATTGTGGCTATTTACTTTTAACTTTGACTCTGAAGATAATGTTTTATGTAATGTGTGTTCTAAAAATTATTTAAAAAATATCTTGTTTCTATATAAGTTTTAAAATGGAAGGAGAATAGCTGATAAATATTTATTGCTTGGTGTATAGTTATAAATCTGATTTGTCGTGTGAATATAGATCAGGGATTAACATAACATTACTAAATCATTAGCTAGAGCTAATACAAGATATAATAATAGTAAGACAAATTGTAACTAACATTTCAGTCTTCCCTTCTTCATAATGCTACCTACACCACTGGATTTATGTCTTTTTCTATTTTATTTACTACGTCCATTATTGTATCCAGCCTATGGCCTGGGTCAGTTTTTTATTCAAGCCATACATTTTCCACAGCCGGCTTGCTAGGCCTGTCGTAGTTTCATTTACCTTATAATCTATCTTAAGACTAGGACAGGCACAACACCCAATCCTCAGCCATTAATTTATCAATGTGAAAGGGTAAACCCATATTTTCAGCAATGATAAATTTTCGGCCATGCTGGAACTTGAACCCGGGACCCTTAGCTCAATAGGCAGACATTCTACCGACTGAGCTAAGGTGTCGGACTCTTTTTCTATCATTTATTTTAAAAAACATTAAGAATGATATGCCATGATTTAACAGTGTTGGACCACACTGATTTACATCCAATAATACATTCTTTCCTTTAATACTAAATTACCAACAGCTAAACTATTCACAGTTTCAATCCTTTCCGAGTTTAAAGTTGTTTGCACTTGTTATGTCCATAGAAAATATATTGAATCATACATAATTTTAATTAATAGAAACAAAGTATGTTGTTTTAATATATGTTATTTTACTATAGTTCCAAGACCTTGAATCATGTATGCCTCCACATTGAGGCAGTCAAGTTAAAACCAGACAAACGTCTAGTACTGCCAGAGTATAACTGCCTCATGCTGTCACCCGCCAACTTGTGGCAACAGAACCCAAACAAGTTCTATCAAGATGTCAGCTTGCTAGGAACCATATATAGCTACCAGGTGGGTTATGTAACACTGATATAGCTAGCTGCCTTATATCAGTACTTAAATCTATTAAACAGCCATTAAACTTGATTTACACCCTCGCCGAAAAATATAAAGCAGAATCTGCACAGTAATTCACACACTTTAAGTTGACCCATGATGCATTGCAATGCTTTAAAACAGCTGATTATCAACATATTTTATTTTCTAGCGGATAAACATCTATTTTAGATCATTGTCTCGAAGGTTGTTTACAAATTATAATGTTGTGTCGTGGCACAATCCAATACATCAATAAACACGATTTACATTAACGAGATATTTCAAATCTCCTCACATCGGCCAACGAAGCTGTCTGCTAGCTTCTGGCTGTAGAGCGCATGTGTTGACAAATGCGTATGTGCATTAATTTGAGATGGTTGGTTCTGAGATTTGATTGGTTCTCTTGCGCCTAACATCTCGAGCAGAGCGGACAAAGTAGAGAATAGTTGAACTTCAGCAGAACAGCTCGCGCCGATTAAGAGGAAATCTTGTGAGTGGCTTAGAGCATGTCACGGGACCACATTTCTGTTCTGCACTAGTTTTTCGCCGAACGTGTAAATCCGCAGTAACATTTTAAAATTATTTTAAAACTAGCTTTGTCATTTATGTATATTGTTTGGTTTTTAATAATTAATATGAATATTAAAAAGGGTGTTGGCTTTAATTCATGTAAAAGATGAAGACAACACAACAGGTCTTTGGGCTTGTGAATAATTTTATGATAGTTTTGTATCACCAGATAGCAATTATTATGAACCAGTTTTTTACAGAAATGTATTTTTACCCCCTAACACCATGCTACTGGGCACATACAACTTTGCCACTATGCCATTGTGTCATATGGCTGACAAAGAAATTCCATAAATAGGATTTCGGCACTTGAGAACTAATATTCATTATTTTACGATTAAGACCAATCCACTTGTATAAAAAGCAAATCATTGAGACTTTAATACAATTATTTGGGGTGTGCGAAGGTCACTTTTTAAATGCGAAGTGAAGTTGAATCGAAGCTTAATACAGGCGAACAAAAGTCGAAGTAGAAGATAGGATTTTTGTTGTTGTCACTTAAGGTTAATTTTAATTTTTAAATCAACAATTAAATAGGCCTATATTTAGGTTAAAATAAAGGCGTTCAGAAAAAGTCAAAGCACACCATATTCTTTTATGCTGGCATACCATATCTACATTTATTTTTGTTTAAGGAAAAAAAAACACAACACATAATTATGGTATTTCATTTACATATCATTAGACTTTGAGCTATATAAAAACAAAGAAAATTAAAATATTAAAAATACTCACATATACACACAATAATTGCACAAAATTAATGTTTAATAAAGATAGCCTACTTTATAAATTTTCTTTCAGAAATGCAAGTTGTCGAACATGTGCTGGAAGCAAATTCCTATGGTGCCCCAAAAAGCCAATTTCTGACACCACAAACCATATCTTATCGGGACTCACCATTAATTATGACCTTTGGAGTCTGGTGAATACCTCTCTCACGTGTGTCAAGTGCTCTTCCATTTTTTTAGAGTACACCACAAGGTCATCCAAATAGTTGAACAAAACTAGGATTTTTTCCTTCACTTCTGATTTTGTTTACATTAAATGGTAAATTAATTATATATACTGGATTTCTTAAAAAAAATATACTGAAAGTACTGGAAATATACTGGAATTTCAAAAACTATAGTCAGGTAGACACCCTGTGCTTAGGTTTTCAGCTGACAGTGGAATTGTTTGGGATCCAACCAAACTTTGGCTTGAGTACTAATCATCACACAAACAAAAGTAGGCCTTACAAATATTATAAAATGAGAACTACACTTTTAAACAATGGAAACGATAAAAGAATAAAAATATGACCTTGTTTATTAATCACCCCATTATTTTACCCTTTCTAATAATAATATTAATAATGTTTTAATGTAAAGAAATATAATCTCTACACTGCCCGGTTAAACAGTCTCCATGCAATTTTTAAATTAAAATTTCTTTCAAAAACATATAAAAGTTAAAAAAAATGATTTAGGTGAAACCCGTTGTCTAAAAAACTGGATCAAAAGTTCCTCTCAATTTCCTCTAATTTGGTTTTAAATTCAGTCTTTTTTTTATTAATACCAGCTCAAATAACAATGTTTTGAAGTAATTTTTTGCATTTTGCATACTTATATATAAAACCACATTTTCAATAGTAATTTTCTAATTTAAATTATTTTTATCAAAAATGTAAGAAAAACCTATTATTTGATTTGTACTATTCAGTATTTGTTTGAAATCTTGATAGTCGATTCGATAAATAATCCTATTCACACACACCTACCCACTGCCCTCTCACTCAGGTCACCTACTGTCTTCAATGAGACCACGAAGCCAGTTGCAAACAAGAATGTTACCTCCTCACATTTATTTTCAGCCCCAAATTCTCCATGAATCTCTTCCCCAGGATAGTTTCTGTGAGTAATGAAGGCATTATCAAAAACCAGACAGGCCATGTAAATGGACCTGTTTTTATCGATACTTTGCCCATTTTTTCAATCTTTAAGGGCTGTCCTTTGGCTAGAATATTCTACTCTTCGTGCTAATCTATTCTCTTAAATTTTGTGATAGAATTCATCATAAACGACAATATCCCCCACCCCTGTATCTAAAAGAGGGACGATTTTGGCCGTTCCTATACTGATCATCACCCCACATAATGAGATAATTTCTTGAATACCTAATTAACACATTTCTCCCCTTGGCTCTTTGAACTCAAATAAACTTGTCACGTCTCGCTCAACCTTGGAATTTTGACTGCCCCTCCCTTGAGGGCATTCTTGCATCAGGTGATCTGTAGTCACACACTGATAACACTTCCAAGGTGAACGAAGCGTGAATCCACCCCCAGTTCCCCTAGGAGTTTGTTTTTACTATCCGGGGGGCTCCAACCATCTTCAGCACTAGTCCCTTCCCGGGGGAAAGTCCCCTTCTGTGGGCACTTTTTGAATCCCCTGACAATGTCCTTGGTCTATCCGACCTGATTGCCACATATTTCTCCTTCAGGAAAAGTCTGTTTCTACTTATCTGTTGTTCCTCATACATTGTTTTGTACTGAGCGAGTTCAAAGCATGTTGCCACCTCCTTTAATTCTTTTACGGAATTAATCTATGATCGTTTTATGTTGATTTTGATCTTGGTTCTTAAGTTGATGTAGATTCTATCTATGCTCCGAGGAAATGAATATTCTCTATGATGGAGTAGGGTCTGGTTGTCCACTAAATACTTGGCTATCGATTCTCGTGGTCCATGCTGTCATCCTTTAATGTCGTCTTCTAATACTACTTGGTAATTAGAAGGGGAAAAGTTCAACCTAAAACGCCTGAAATCGTTCCATGGGGTTATATTGTTTTGGACCCAGCTCAAACCTCTCCCCAAGAAGAGTTCTGGCAAGGTTTCCAATTCCTCCTTGTCGATGAGCTGGTAAATTTCTTTGAGTTCTGTTACTCTTTCTATAAGGTCATTCATTTATATCTGATCTGTGTTATGGACTTTTCAGTCACGCACCAGATTGTGAATAAACACAACTTGACTCCTCCCCTGGTGGGTTTGCTCAAGTTTCTCCGTTCCTAAACGAGTACCGCTACTGAACACTCCCTCTGTTTGCGTACTAGTTTTGCGACTGTTGGCCACTGCCTTGCCTCTCCTTGGTCTCGTCTCCCAGTATCCTGCATCTCCCATTTTGATGGGCATGACTGCTGTAAGTCAGATTCCTGTATATTTTACCTTCCAGGAGTTTTTTTTTTCTTTTCTCCAAATACTGGTTGTCCAGTCGGGCACACTCTGTTCTATCGAATAACTGGGATTATGAGTTTCATCTCTTAATCTTTCAAGCTTACACGATAGATGTGGGCACTTTGTTACAAATCCAGAAACCAATCATTGATTAACATGGTCTCTTCGTCATTCTCGTGGTCCATCATGTCCGACATTTGACATCTCATCTCTGCTACTGAGCTGGCCCGGTGTCACCCCTTTTATTGAGATCTCATAGAACAACTCGTCCTATACTAGACAAGCTAGATCCATCATGCTGCGACGTTACGTGCCAAAGACAAATATACAGATTTACCCTTTGGGTCAACAAAACCACCCTCAGCCAATGAGAAGAACCAATCTATAGAATGATAACTAATGCCATCAGCTTTAAAATAATATTCAAAGTCGTAGAAACCCTTAAAGGAAAATTACCAAAAAACCTTCAGAAAAAAAAGTCCCTCTAGATCAGGCCCAATATGAGGCAAGTGTAGAACAAAAAAGTTACAAAATACTCAGGTCAAACTAATACTACTTCCTAAGGAAGATGCTATAATAGCATCGAAATATTGAAATGTGTGTAAATATATTGTGTTAGTGTTTTTACTTTTATTTGTGCTCTATTATTTTCCTACTATTCTATAATTTTATTTATTACAAACTGCTCAGGTCTGAAAAAACCCAACCCAACCCAACCCAA
The DNA here is from genome assembly GCA_902151455.1 of Timema bartmani. Classification (NCBI taxonomy): domain Eukaryota; kingdom Metazoa; phylum Arthropoda; class Insecta; order Phasmatodea; family Timematidae; genus Timema; species Timema bartmani. The sequence goes on from CABFWB010004094.1 coordinate 49,322, forward strand.
CCAACAGCTTGCTAGACGGGTATGCTTCCAAACCATTCCAAATAGTTCAACACTTCTCTGAACTATCCCACTAAATCTCTTATCACTAATACTTATTAGTACAGTAATATAAGTTTGATCACAACCTCTCATCAATTTACCATCTCCTCCCTTAAAGACAAGTGGGACGCAAAAAGGCATCGAAAGTAAAAAGTATTTTGAACTAAACATGGTTCCAAAATATCTTTAAAGACTATATTATGCTAGGTTGTTCGAGTATGTAAGAGCGATATGAGTACATCAGATCAAATTCATCTTACAAGATAATTTATATGAACTAGGGCAAAAGGCTCTATCAATTTTGCCAGGAAAGGTATTTTCACATGTTTTTGATTTTTTTTAACCACAGTCGACGTGGGACTGACAGCATTACTTCCCCTCAGAAGAAAGCTGTGCTACAGTTTTTTATCGCTTAAGAAAAATCCACCTACTCCAGATAGGTTTCAACCCACGAACATAGGGTCTTGAGGGGAGCACCTAGCCCCAAGAACACCAAGATTGGCGATAAGAATATTGACAGTTAAAGTACTCCATTTATGTTCAATCATCACCATTCAAAGCTGTTGAAAATTGATTATCATAAGGAAAAATCTGAAATTATTGAATTGAATGCTGTAGTAACAATTTGATTTAGCAGATTAGAATGTAATATTAAAAAAAGCTGCACAATGAAACATTTTCAAAATGATTTGAGTGCATAAATTTATATAATTAAGTATACTATAATATTTTTTCAAGCATAAAATAATACGAAATAATAGAACTTTGATTCGGCTTCGAGAATATTTCATACAATCAATTTGAGTTTGCTTCGGATTAAAAAAGTGCACTTTGCACACCCCTAATAAAGTCAAACAAATAACATGATTAATCTCAAAAGGAAAACAAGACTCATATATATTTAAAATAAAATAAACCATCTTTGAAATTACATTATCATTAATATTTTTATAATGGAAAAAACATATGCCGACTGCACATTTCACAAACAATATTTAGACAAGTAGAGAAAAGAATAAACAATAAATCATCCATCACAAGGCACAAGGCAAGCTTTATACAACAAGCTTGAATTTGTCTAGCTTATCAAGCTGTTGGGTTTGAACCTGATCTTTTCCTAATCAGTTTGGCCAAAAGTACTCTCCTACCCCTAGTTGATACTCATGGTATTGACTGATAGTGTAATAATTAATAGGTTATGCTAAAAATATTGGTACCACACATTCTTCAAACAACTTCATCTTTAGTCTGAGGATGCCGTGAATCATATGATTGCAGCAGATATTTTTTTAAATACTTAAAAACAAAACCTTGACAGTTTAAAATTTGCCACAGAGATTATTTGTAAAAATGCATTACTAAAAGCATTTTGCTTTCATAAGAAGAGTGTTTTTAAAATCTTTAAGCCATTCAATTTTAACCAAACTTAACCCCTTAACTGAGGGTTATTTTGCTCCACGCTAAATATATTTTTACAAACCTTCAATAATCTTTTAAACATTTATTGTTGTTGAAATTTTAGGAGAGCAAAAATAATGTACCACTCAATTATTATAAACTTTATTGTTTCTTACTATACTACTTTCCAGCTAAATATTATTAAGGCATTTTTATAGAAGTTATTGATAGTGTAATACTTTTCAAAGCAAAGTACAGCACATTAAGGTATATCACAATGTTCACAACAGTAAATTGTCTCCTTTTATAATTTTGTGTGAGGCACACCTTATTTTAGAAAAAACATTAAACTGGTTGGTTTTTGAAACATACCTTATAAAATGATTGATCCAATAAAAAACACTTTATCTTTGCATTTGTATCCTCCCACTCTTGATCCTACTTCGATGTTTCAACAACACTTTTTTCTGGTTTGATAGCAATGATCTGCTTAGCTTAGAAATTTGTTTGATTGGTAATGAGCTGTACCAATTCATCCGTAACGAAATATTCAAACAATTCTAGAGGCTGGATTTTTACTGAAGTTTGCGTAAATACCTGAATTTTATTCAAAAGGAAATCTGTTTGTACATGAACAAAATGGCTCCCATTCATCACTGTTTTGATTTTGTCCCAATATGATTTCTTTTGACACACTATTATTATCATAATCACAAGACGATCGTCATTACTTTTACTTTCCTCAGATTAAATTAGAATTCTTTAAATATTGCTTTTTTTTAAGGTGCAGTAGAAGGGAGCACGATTAATTTTACAGTTTTTATAGCATTATATTTTTTTGGTCAAAATAAATAAAATATTTCTCCAGTAGCAACATAGAGTTTGGTTTTCTGCACATGCTAATATCAACAGATCTTGAATATATGTTAAGGGTGTCCTGGAATGTTGTTGAAACTTTTTCTCTTTATTTAAAAAGTTTTGACAAAATTCCAGGACACCCTTGACAGATATTCAAGATCTGTTGATATTAGCATGTGCAGAAAACTAAACTCTATATTGCTACTGGAGAAATATTTGATTTATTTTTGCCAAAAAATTTATATTCTATCAAAACTGTAAAAAAAACTTTCGCTCCCTTAAATCTTGAATTGTTATTATTTCAAACTTAACTTATTAAATGCGGTTCACATAGAAAGAGGTTAAAGAAGACCTAGAAATTACATTTTTGTTATTCTTTCAAATGTTAAAGATATTAATTATCTTGCCAACATATTTAATTAAACACTTATTAATTGGCTTTGAATAACATAGTGATAATTTCCCCCCACTTTATTCTTAGAATTTTCAGAAAGGAAAGATGAGTCTTGCTGAGATCCTGTTTGGTTTAAATATGAAGGATACTGGTATCAAAAGGTATCCACTTAGCACGCGACAGAGGATACTGCAATACGCCATCACTATATTCCTCAAGGAATATGATATAGAGTAAGTTGTCACTAAAATAATATATATACACCTGCTTCGGTGGCCACATGGTCTATCGCGCTACTCTCGTGTTGGACTATACTACTGAAGACGGGGAGACCAAGGTTTGATCCCTGTCGGGTGCACTGAAGGTGGTTTTTCCTAAATTGTTTACCACTCTCCCTCCATGCAAATCTGAGTGCATTTCCTCTAAATTAAACCTTCCTAATTCATAACCCGTTAGTGTAATTAGTACACACAGTCATATAACCCAAACGGGTAGTAAGACGCAGTGCTAATAAAAAAAAGTTGCTACAAGCTCCCTTGACAGGTCCATTATTAGTGGGCTCACCACTTTTTCTAAAGTGATCTGGTAGTCAACTGCCATTTATTGCCCCACAATCAAATGTCTAACCTTATTGTACTCTTCATTCTTTGCTATATTTTCAATGTTGATCACCCATTTCTTGTCAACAACAAACACACCCAATATTATAGCTTATCATACAAGCAGGGATCATTATGGCTTTTGAAATGGACCTACTGTGAAGATAAACCAAACCTACATAACTTTATTAATTTTATTTTTGTGTGTGTTCATTTTCAAGGTTTTTAGATGGACTGCGCCAGAAGCTAGCTAGAGTGTACCCGCTGAACCAGCCTGATGAATCATTAACCATTAACAACTTATTGAGCAGGACCGAATCTTCCCAGATACTTCACATATACTTCCCTGGTCAATTCAATTACCACGAGTTCGTCCCCTTGACCATCACATACTTCCTATTATTCTTGTACTTGTACTTCTCTGTCCGCAAGATTGAACTAGTTAAGTCCAAGGTCGGAATAGCATTCAGTGCTGTGATTACAGTCCTCGCTTCCCTTTCAATGTCAATAGGGTTGTGTTTCTTCTTTGGTCTTACTTTCACCATGAATGGTAAGGAGGTGTTTCCATATCTCGTCGTGGTTGTGGGTCTGGAAAATGTCTTGGTACTTACAAAGTCTGTTGTGTCCACTCCTACGCACCTTGATGTTAAAATACGAGTAGCGCAAGGGCTCAGTCGAGAAGGCTGGAGTATCACCAAAAATCTGCTAACCGAAGTAACTATATTAACTGTAGGTTTGTTTACATTTGTTCCTGCCATTCAAGAATTTTGCATTTTTGCAGTTGTGGGACTTCTTTCTGATTTCTTTTTGCAGATGCTTTTTTTTTCAACAGTCTTAGCTATTGATATTCATCGCATGGAACTTTCCTCTGACCCACACCACCATTTCAGGATCCATATGAACCACACAACCTCCCAACTACATCGCACTTCTTTCCGTCAACCTCGCTATCCAACACAAGGCTCCCCTGAAAATACACTTTCATTGAAAAGAAACATTATTCGTTCCAAGTCACACCCAAAACTCAATGGTTTTTCTGGAGATCTAGCATCACCGTCAAGCTATCCAACAAACGTTGTTGCTTCATTGGGCGCCTCTCCTACCCTTGCCAAGATCCCCAAACGTCTTCGGCTTGTGCACTTCTGGGCTCGTACCCGTATTTTCCAGAGAGCCTTCATGGTTTGCATGGTAGTGTGGATTAGCATGATAGTGTACAACTCTGGCCTCGTTGAAAACCTGTTCCAGCTAACACAGTCAGAAAAGGCTTCATTGCCACCAGGGGACTTAAGCTCTTACTATCGCCTTGCAGAAAGATTTAGCAGCTCTGATGAGAACACCACAGAGGCTACAGAACATTCAGACACTGTTGTCAGTCTAAATCATGTGAGGTTGGCCGACGAAGGAAGATTGAGCACTTCACCTGCGGATGTGAAAGAATCAACTCCAAAAGTTGATGTGATATTTGTAAGTTATTATCATTTACAGTGTTTCCACACTTTTTTCGTATATTACTAAGTCATTAGAAAACTATTCAGTTTATAATTTCACTATTAAAGTAGGCCTATTCATCATGATAAGTTTTTTGAATAAAAGAAAATATTTAGGGATTGTTCATTATGCTATAATAAAAAATTAAATTGAACTAATTAAACTCAAAACTTTCAAGATAATTTAACAATTTGAAGATATTTTATTAAATTTTGACTAACTTAAAATGTTTGAATGACTACTAAAACCCTAAACAAACTCAAATATACACACACGTCTGATTTATTTTACTAAGCATTGAAATACAATTTGTTGCACACACAGTGTGCGAGCTATTGTTTGATAAATGTGTATACTAATGGTCAAAAATGGTCAAAATCATATCTGATTAATAACTATATTGTATCCATTTTTTATATGTGGTAAAGATTTCCAAACACAATTACATAAAAGTAACATTCTTACTTATTCTTATTTTATTATCTATGGAAGAAGGTACAGAAAAGAGGGATATAAACTAGGGATGTGTGAAACTCGAAAATCTCTCGATTGAATGAGGAAAAAGTATCTCAATCTCATCTCGAAAGTTAAAAATGAATCTTGAAAATTCAATAAATTTGAAAAAAATTGTGAAAAAATGAAAAAGCAAATAAGTGCCCTAAAAATCTACAAACCAAACAGAGAATTTATTAATTTTAATAATACTGTGCATAGCCAATAATAGGCAACAATTTTCCCCCCAAAACAGCCTTCATTAAGAAATGCTTTGGTTATAAATATGCAGGCTCACTAACTCTAAATTTGAATCTTCCCCATCCCTAACTCATTAACAAAATCAATAGATATACATATAACCTGAACAGGTTGTAAGATATGGTGCCACAATAATAATTAAAAAATATTTTGCTTATAAATATGGTTTTACATTATCAAACTTTGATATTATAAACTCTTTCACTGCAAAATTATATTATAAATGGTATACATCGCAACTAACACCATTTTGTGATCAAACACCATAGCTCAGTCGGTAGCGTGTCTATCTACTGAGCTAAGGGTCTCAGGTGTGATTCCTGGAATGGCCGAAAAATTTACCATTGATGAAATATGTGTCTACCCTTTCACATTGATAAATTAATAGTCGGGTTTAATTGATTAGTTACTGAATCATTACATAATTTGTAATAAATAAAATGATAAAATAGTAGGAAAATAATAGAGCACAAATAAAAGTAAAAACACTAACACATACTTACACGGGTTTTTACTTTTATTTGTGCTCTATAATTTTCCTACTATCCTATCATTTTATTTATTACAAATTATTTTTGCTTGATGCACTTTATTTGAAACATCTATGATAAAATATATGAATCATGTTTAATATATTTTCTATATTAAATGGGAAACTAGTAGAAATAAAATAATGCTAGAAAAATAACATCAAAACAACCTAATAAACTTTAAAATTTAAAACATCAAAGTGGGAATTATTTTATATAACAGAGCAGAGATATTAATATCTTTATTCAATAGACAATTATTCAATTAGATTAGTACTTTAATGGTTTTTCCTTCACCACTTTAGCAATTTAGCTATCAGGTCAACTATTAAGATATGATGCTCTAGTTGTATGTATCTCAAATGTTTCAGGACGGTTCCAGTACAGAAGGGAGTGATATATCTTCCCGCCTGAGGCATGTCGGCTTAGACTCGTGGCACAACCTTTCTCCCTACCACTGGCCTTCCATCTTGTCTTTGTACAATGTGTCGCTAGCAGGGCAATACATCAGCATCCTGCCGTGCATGCGCATTTCACATGTGGTCACCCCAGACCAGGCTAGGCACCTGCGCAATCCTGAAGAAAAGGCTCAACACTTTGAATGGCAGTCACTCGCGGCAGCCCTTGATCCTCTAGATTTTTCTCGTAAGTTTGTGTTTCCAGTTAGCATCTATTGTTTATTATGTGTGTCAGCTTTGTTTAGCGTTTATTTCTTTGTGTGAATATTTTAGTATTAGGATATTCAAGTTTCAATGAATAATTTTTTTCAAAGATTCAAATTCATATTAGAGATTCGATATTTGAAGGTAAATTGGAAATTTGGATTTGTAAAATAGTGAATTCAACCCAACTCTATTATTTATTGATTTTAGTACAACATACCATATTGGCCTCGAATATAATACAACTTGAAAATTTTGTGCTGTTCTACATGAAAAATAAATGGTCCTGAATATAATACCAATCTGTCATTATGACAGTAACAGAGGTAAAGACTTAACATTTTTGACACACTTTTTTTAGACTAAAAGTTAAATGAGGATAAAATTACCTTAGTTATTTTTTGAGGATAAAATTACCTTAGTTATTTTTTAAAGCTACCAGTTCATATTCACAGATCTGCCATAGATAATATTTTTACCAGTAACACAGCACAAACTAACACTGATCTACTGAATTAACAGTTCATTGACATGCGCAGTTCCGGAGGAAATCCTCTCTGTTTTGACCTTGAGCTTCCTGCCAGCCTGCCAATACAGTGACACTCTCTCTCTTTGTTTTGCTGTTGAGTCTATCAATAGAACAGGCACCAGTCAGTACAGTCCAAGCATGCTACAAAATAGACCTATGTAGGAATCTGCTTTTTTTTTTCCAGCAAAAAATCCTAGGCTGCGCATACAATACGAATAAAGTTTTCGGAAGGACATTTTTAGGAGAAAAACATCACATTATATTTGGGCCAATACAGTAGCTATAGGAAACTTAACAACCAGACCCAGGACCATTAACTTAAACATTTAAATGAGTATATGTTGTGTTATAGCATAAACTGTTAAGAATGTATATTATGCTATAGCAAAAACTGTTAACATTTAGCTACAATTTCTTTTTCTTTTTTTACATCAGCTTTAGAATTAGTGCAGTGAAGTCAACCTCTTATATTAACCATGTTTGGAGTCATATTCAGGATTTGATTTGGACTCGAGATTCAAATTTGTTAAGTAATGGATTAGGCCCATTTTTAATTTATATAATAGGGATGTTTCACTTAGGTTCTTTGTTAGCTTGGTTCCTCAATTAACAACTAAAACTCATTTAATTTTGCCGATTATTAATTTTAAAACCAAAATTGATTATATATTTTTTCAAATTACTTTTTGTTAAATACTTATAATGAATTGCTCAATAGTTGCCACAAAAAAAATAATCAAATTTTCTTATACAACTTTTACATGTACAAAGTTTCTTTTATTTATTTATTTATTTAGCATCGCGTCTCACTACCCGTTCAGGTGGTACACTAAAGTACTAATTACGTTAATGTATTAGGAATTGGGAAGGTTGTATTTAGAGGAAGTGAAGCCGCATTTGCATGGAGAGAGTGGAAAACTACCCCCAGTTCACTCGACCGAGATTCGAACCTCGATCTCCCCGTCCTCGGTAGTCTAGCTCAACATGACTAGCAGGCTAGCCAACTACGCCCCCAAGGTGGGTACAAAGTTTATTAAATTTATTTTCAGTGACATATGGCATGTTATAATTTATTAAGATTAGTTTGTGTTATGTATAACATTATATTTGTAACAGAAAATTGAAATAATAGAACTGTTATTGAAATCAAAATTTTTAACATTTTGTAACTTTCATCACTGGTTGATAGGTTAATTTTACATAGAAAACAAGATAGATGGATTGAGACTCCATACATTTACAAAAATAATAAGGCTTGAAACTGATTAAAGTATATTAAAAAGATTGACTAGTGTTGAGATATTTTTAGAGTTAAAATGTAAAATGTTAGATAACATTAAAAAAACAAAACAGTTTAAGTAAATATTTTAACTAAACAAAATATTAAATTTACATAAGAATTGACCAGCATGGTCATTTTAAGAACTGAAAATGTTGAAATTTTAATTAAAAATGATCAAAAATAAAATATAAATGTTGAAGAAAAGTATTTATGAAGAAATTTTAATTAATCAAGAAGTGATTAATTATATTAGGAAATAGATATTACCGTATTATTATTAGCACCGTGCCTTACTACTCGTTTGGGCTATACACACTTACGCTAATGTGTAGGCTGATTGTGATATGAAATGGAGGACCTACAAGATAGAACCTCAGACCCCTAGCACAGAAGTCCGACACCTTACCGCTAGACCACCAGGTCACTATATTACCTTATTGGGACACTTTACACAAATCAAAATGTAGCTCTAAGGCATGTCACAAACGATAACAACATGGCACATTTGAATGTTGCATGTAAAGTAAAATGTCATACATTATAAATAGCATGCTCCTACATGTTTTGGTATATGAATACCATCTTCAGGAATGTATTTTACTGAAGCACAGATGTTTATTGTTTCATCATGAGTTTAACAATCTATCCATCTTTCCCTTACAAATATAATACAAATACCTCAAAAAGAGAAAAGAGGTTTTCCTTAAAGATCTATATTATTATCGATCATTAGCACCTAACTCATCAATGCAATTATGTTTTCACTGCCAATAAACTAATATTTGAACATGATTACAAATTAATTATTAATAACTCACCTTGGTGGCGTAGTTAGCTAATGCACTTGTTTTGTGTTGAGTTAGACTGTCGAGGACAGGGAGATCGAGGTTTGAATCTTGGTCAGGTGAACTGGGGGGATTTTTCTTAAATGGTTTTCCGTTCTCCCTCAACACAAATGTGGGTTCACTTCCTCTAAAATTCAACCTTCTCATTACCTAACCCATTAGCATAATTAGTACTTAACCGTATAACCAGAACGAGTAGTAAGACGCGGTGCTATAATTTTTTTTTAAATTATTAATAATTACACTATTGGTTTCAATGATTTACAAAATAAAAAAAATAAAAAACCTATTGTATTTAATTGTGTCAATAGCTTAAAAAATAGATTCGCTTCTTTCACTACACAGTTTTGTTATATATTCAGCAAGTACTACTAACATCAGCCAAGCACAACCTTTTTCTTGCTTTCGGCTGTAAGTTACTTCTTTTTTTAGTTTGTTCTGGCACAATATATTTGGGATTGCGGATAGGCATTGAGCATGGATAACGTAGATCTACAAGTTCCGGAAGTAAACAGTCAAAATAGAATGCAGAAAGTATACTCACTATTTATATCTCCCAGAATTGTGGTCATCATGTTTGATTCTTTAAAATTGTATGTATGGTTCAACTAGTGTCCATACAACAAATATGCAATACAACCGGCGTGTTACATGGAGCAAATAATGGCATTATAAAACACTGGTAACAAATAGTAAACTTGCGCCTGATGAACTTTGAGTTCCGATTGGTCTGTTAGTAGTAGTCCAGGTAGAGAATTGAAAGATAAACGAACCCTCCCACCTCTGAGTGACATCCATCATTGGCCAACTACCTGTACTTAATGGGGCTTTGCCAGGAATAGAAAGGAGGTAAAATGACCTATCTTCACTGCAAGTTTAAACTACCAATACATGCCGATTTTTATAAGAGTTATACAGTTAATTAATATAAATACCCAAATGTGATTATATTGTTGGAAGCATACAATATCTGCGCAGACCATTTGGTCAGTGAAAATTTAAATTTCCTTTTAATCTCACCGTTTTAAGCTGAAACATGTATATTAATTTCTCTTTAATTATTTTTCAAATTACTAGGAGTTTTTATTTAAATTTGGATGACTACAACACTTTCAGCATAATGTTATCTTTAGTTTGATATAAGAAAAAAATTTTGCTATTATTCATGGTAGTTATGATATAAGCTTTTGCAGATTAACCTTTAGTTTAATGGGTGTAATGCGGGTTGTATGTTGCCCTGTTTTTTTATAAAGCTTTTTAAGAAAGGTTTTTGTTATACATATTGTTTCTTGATATCATACTTTGACATTATAAACTGTTACACTATAAAATTAAACTATAAACCATCACCACTTAGCCTAATGAATTGCATTCAAAATGTTTTGAGTTATATCTGAAGTGTTTCAATAAAATATAAAATAATCCAAAGCAAGCACCAGCCCGAATGTCATAAGGAACTCTATAAACTATATATTTACTTTAATAATCACAATTTATATCTTTATTACTTTCAAAAGAAATTTTCTTTTCTTGATATTTGTTCTGATATTTATTCGTATTATCTCAAATTTAAAAAATTGTTCTTGCACATCCCTACAATTAATTACACAAACTAAACGTTGGATATAAAAACATATCTTTGGGTAAAATACCCTAATCCTATATTATTTCTAAAACATACATAAAGCTAGAGTATATACAGTCAAACTACATCATCTGATGAAGTACGGGACAAAACTGAATTGCTACTCAATTTGACCTTGGATGGTTTTGGGTCATAGTTGGCAGTTTGTCCCTACCTGGAATTTACATGTTCACATATCAGCAGCCATTGTTCAAGCTAGGGATGTAATCGTAAGCTAGGCGGCTGTCCTATGACTTCAGATAATTTCTCGTTGCAACTATGTGTTTCTGTGCCTTCTAAATTTGATGTACACTCTGTTGTACAGGTTGGTCACCTTTTGGCTCCCAACGATACCCCTTAATTTCTGCGGTAGGATCTTTTCAATAAAAACAACCTTTTTTAAGTTGGATCCAATTTTTAACATTTCAATAATCTAATGTGTCTCTTAGTACATGTTAGGAAGAATTCCTCTTTACAATTATTATTATTTAAAAAAATTCATTTGAACTTTAATTTTGAAATAAATATTAATATCTAGAGAAGTAAGCAAAAAAAAAGTTCTCAGTTTCTTAATATTTTGTCTTGAAGGTGGACACAAACAAATAAAATGAACCCATACAATATGGCTTTTACAATGAAAATAAGAACACAGTTCACATTTAACAGTGCTGCCATTGGACAAATATGTAATGGCTGCCCCTTGAAGAAAATCTATCGTTACCGCCCAATCCTCTGATCAAGGTTTCATTCTATCATAACACATCAGGAGGGAGTGTGAAACGCACAACACAATTTCCTAAAGGAGGAAACCAAAAAACAAAAGGGTAGGAAAAGGAAATTGGTAAAGAATAATAGGACACATAGATAGGAACATGTAAAAGGAATAAAATAAAGGACAAACACAGGAATAGGACATTGGATGTGAATATATAGCTCTTTAAGTAAAACTTCTTTTCGTTTTATTGGACAAATGGTCGCGGTGTAAAGTATGAACTTTGTTCTTCTTTTCATTATAAAAGTCATATTGTGTTTGTTCCTTTTATATGTTTCTATCCACCTTTGCTGTACCTTCCTCTAAATAAAATACAATTATCTCATAAAACAAAAATGGTTTTCCTCATAGAGATATAATAACATTTTCCTGTGCTATATGTATGCACTTTGCGGCTGGTCTCATACTCTCAATCGACGACGTTGAAATCTTGAATTAGGGTCCTCTTTTTTCTCGCCATAGATTTTTGGTATTCGTCCTTGACATTGTCTTTTGAGAAGACTCCTAGCTGCTTTCCTAGTTTACTTGACATACCTTGTTACTCTCTCATGGGTTGACCGACTTGATGTTGAAGTTGCTCTTCTCTGTTAGGATTAACAGTCCTCTTCATTCCAGGTAACCCTTTGGTACGAATAGGGACACCACTATTACTGTTGAGCTATCTGAAACTAAGGGGTAAAATTAATTACACTATCTAAGGTTGTAAAGCCCCCTCGGCTTGTTGACATACTCAGAAATGTCCGCCATTTTGCGATTAATGTCGCCTCTTTGATGACCATTCTGAAGCAGTAGTGTTGGCTCCATTATTGGTTCTATTCTAGAGGTCCGTCTTGAGTATGCTCTCTTCCTTGAGTGTATGCCCCAAGTCTTTCTCATGTCCTGGTTCTTCCTGATTGATGTTTTCAGCTTCAATCACAGGACCTTCAAGTCCTTCAGATGGTTGGTGTCGTCTTTGTTGGACTTGGGTATCTTCATTTTCTTACCGTTCTTTGTCAGTGGGGGGATCTATCACTGAGCCATGTGTGTCTTCTTCATTGGCTCATAGAGGCTGCACGACACAGCATCAAAGCAAGGAGTTAGTTTTCTTCACATACCTTCCATCTCTTTTCTCATTGTGTGGGTTGCAGTCGGTGTCAAGTGGCTCCTGACGCATGCATGCTTGTTCTTTCTTCATAGTGACACTTTATGTAATTAAAAAAACTTCCATATTTTATAACTCACATTTTTCATTTTTTGAATATATCCACCCGTTTCCTAATTATTAACATTGGTATTGAGCTTTTGTAGTTTGTTTCTCACTACCACCCACTTGTTGTGACATGTAGCCAGTTAATGGAGGGTGGAAAAACTCACACCTCACTACCGCCACTTGTTGTGACATGTAGACCAGTTAATGGAGGGTGGAAAAACTCACACCTCACTACCGCCACTTGTTGTGACATGTATCCAGTTAATGGAGGATGGAAAAACTCACACCTCTAAATAAATATGCGAGAGGTGTACTATTTTAAAACTAATTTAGTGACATGAGATAGTAAATATAATTAATCACACAAACTAAATGCTGGATATAAAAACATGTATCTAGGTAAGATACTCTAGTCTTATATTATTCCTAAACCACACATAGAGTACATGTTGAACTACATTCTTTGATGAAGTACCAGACACATTTGAGCTGCTACTCAATTACTTGGATGAACTTAATGTCTGTCATTCAACCCTACCTAGAATTAGCTTGTTCACGGGTCAGAAGCCATAGTTCAAGCTAGGAATGTAAACATAACTAGCTGGCCATCCTATGACCTCAGATAATTATTCCTAGTTGCAACTATGCATTTTTGTATCTCTGTGCTTTCTAAATTTGTTGTACACTCTGTTTCACATGTTGGTCTACTTTCGACTCCCAACCATGCTAATCACCTCGAAATGTGGATGTGCTTTAGTAATAATAATATTTTTTAGACTAAGGAGGATGGCCAACACATTTACCGATGTGGTGAGAGTTGAATATACTTTATAAAGTTGAATATCATTGGTGTCATCAGATGGAGAAGTCAGGAAAACTCCTATTCATCCTGCTTCGGGCAGTATCAGCTCTGAGGTACCATTTGTCCCGTCATCACCAATGGAGCTGTTTCTGACTTCCGTGCTATGCATAATCAGCGTGATTGTCCTGGCCTACACTATGGTTGTCCTGTACCGCTGTGTGTGCTCACGGCACTATGCAGAATGGCGTGCCAGCTGGGCCAAGGATGGGGAGATGGTACAAGATGGGGGCACTCATGTAAGTGTATCCTTCATTTACCCTGAAAGATAGAAAACTTATCTTGCATGGTTTCACTATGGCACAGATTTTACGTCAGGGTGAAGGAAGTGTACATAAAGTTTTGGATGAGAATTTTGGCTAGGACAACAATTAACCTTTTTTTATTTTCATTTAACATTTTCTAAATTAATAAGAGCTTATTTCTTATTCACTATAAAAGTTTTGGCTCTGTCAGCAACTTATGTATGCAGCAGTTAAAACTTAGAAGTTTAATTATTTGTGTCATTGGTAGGTGGTGTTGGATGCAGTGCCTTTAGTATTGGACGGCCATGCACAGGAAGTAGAATGTCTCGCCACAGATGGCATCATGTTAGTGAGCTCCTGTTTGGCTGGGCAGTTACGGGTCTGGGACTCGTTGTCAGGAGAAGCGCTCGCTACCATTGATAGAAAACTGTTAGTCAAGTATTTTTGATAGTTTAGTTCATAAAAATGCAAGATAAATTATACTAAAGTTGAGTGTTTTATTTATATATTTAATGTGCACCTTCTAAGCAGAAAAATGTATGAACATAACTTACAAACTAACTATAACCTAGGACAACACACATAATAATTAACAATCAACCCAACTAATGGAAAACTAAATATCTGGTAAGACAAACTCTCCTACCATCTCCTAAATCTCCACCCACTCTTTCCCACACAACCGTGCGTGCGCACACACACCTATTAATTTAAGAACCTAATCAAACCTTGTTCAATTTGACCTTCATTTGACTACCCTAACTATTTGACCACAATTTCTTACAAAATGTGTGTATGTTTTCTATTCATGAGTGGGCCTCTGCTATGGTAAAATGTTGAACAAACTGTAATGTTTGTGATTATAGATTCTTTACATCAACTCAGAAAAACATGACTGCTACTATCGAGGGGGACCAGGAAGACCTCCCTTTGTCAGACTACGAGTCGGGATCCCCTCCATCACGGGGTGAGCACATGGGAGAATCCCCTACCTTAAATCATCGCAAAAGTTCTGGTCACTTGTGGAACATGCCTGACTTACGTCCTGCCATCAACACCAACTTCTATGGTTTGCATTGTATCAGCAAGGACCAGGAGTCAGCCAATGATGCCAACAAGTCTGTGTTTGATTTTGGGACCAAATACAGCTCCATGTATGAGGACTATAAGAAATCTCTGTTAAATGACGAGGACAGTGCCATTGAAGAAATTGATGACCGTGCAAGACTACCATCATCAACCTGGCAAAGTGGTAGTGATGGTGTATGTAAAAATGCTTTGCCATCGAGTTATTGTTGCTCCTCACAAGATAAACTCAGTAGGTCTTTATCGAGTGATTTTAATACTGGAAGTCTTCCCAAACAAGGCTTTCCTCAAAATACTCATAGAAGTTTAGAATTGGGATCTGTACCCCGAAATGGTAGTAGCGGTGAATTATTATCAAACTTTTCTGAATATGCAAATTCTTCTTGTGGTGTTTGCCATAGTTCTGAAACAAACTCTTGCTTGAGACGCTGTAGTGTAGCGTTAGAAGAAAACTTGTGTGAACGTACTCTTGTTCATGAACATAATGTGAATGAAAAAAACTCTGAGCGGCCAGACAATAGGTCTAGGCCGTGGGCTATTAAAGGTGAACCCTTACACCGCACACACAGCCGAGGACATCTTGACAGTCCGTCCCCTGCTGAATCCAGCAGTTTACAAGGGTGTACGAATCCAACTATAGTCCCCCCCATATGGTGTGTTGACTGCGAAGAAAACCTAATTGTTGTGGGATGTGCAAATGGAAGGTTAGAGTTCTGGGAGGGCTCTACAGGAACATTCAAGGTAGAGTTGACTAAATAAATAATATATTTCATGAATTGGAAATAGCGTACTAAGATAAACTATGGTTTAAATTAGGAGAGATTGCCTGCACACGGAATGATGCTTAGCTTCTTCAGGCTCAGAGAGTAAACTGTTTTTCTTGGGTGACTGTCAAGAGCTAATTTTATTTTGTGATTGAGATTGCACTATATATAATGTAGCACTTAGACTAAATTAGCGCTTTTCAAATGAGATTTTATGAGATGAAATTAAGGGCTTTTCGAAAAAATAAATTTTTTCTTTTTACACATTTAAAATTAAAAATAATGAAGGCACATTTATATAAACTATTTTACCAATTGAGCTAAAACTTGATATCTAGTGTTTTCATAGTGTTGCCCCGAGGGGTTTTTGGAATTGGATATCTACCCCTAAAATTAAGGGTAGTTTACTGAAGGGCGAAAAGAGAAAAAA
>CABFWB010004095.1:0-42149 GCA_902151455.1 Timema bartmani
AAATTAGGCCGTTAGTAGCAAGTGTGCTAAACCTATCTATATTAGTAAAAATGTCAAAATGAGAAGTTTTCCTAGCACTCGATGAACCAACATATAATAATATTGCCTAGCGCCTGTAAACCAGACTGTATACCGGGTCGAGCGCGCGCGCTTGAAAAGTAGAACCAGTTCTATCTTTCAAGCGTGCGCGCTCAGTCGCTCGCTCGCGCACTCCAGTCTGGCCACCTCTCATTACAACCCATGTGTTCTATTTTATATTTTAGTCGCTCGTGCGCTTGCTCAGTCTGGCCGCCCCCTTACGAAAATCTGGATGTCCAGATCTTGGTCTGATGCATGTCACGACATATTAACAATCATTCCAGCGTCAGATAACACAAAACATTTTACAACACAAAACATTATGGCAGTGTGAGCACTTCAATATAATTTATTGATATGATTTTTTCACTAAACTGTCATAGCACGTGTTAATACAACCATGCTAACATTAAATGACGGCGTAGTCTGGATTCGGCTTTACACGCTTTCATTTGGTATAGTAGCTACTATGACGAAGTAAAGTGTATTTTCCTCCGAATCATGCATATTAGTGAGCTGAGAGATCAGATAATATCTGAGCTAGCATAATATTTAATAAGGAAACATCCACATGTCCACTGTCTTGAAGACTATCACTTTATGTTCCTGATACTGCTGCTTCCCGCAATGTGAAGCTATTTATTTATTTATTTGAGTTATTTAACGTGCAATTTCTGAACATACTGATTATATCAGCACGTGATAATTTCTATGAGAGATAGCGAAAGAGCCTACCAATTTTCTGGAGAAGGTATTTTCACATACCTTTAAGGATTGTTTTACATGCCACAATTGTCATGGAGCCGAAGGCTTCACTTCCCCTTCGAAGGAAGTTCTGCAACGTATTTTTATAACTCAAGAAAAATCCGTCGACCCCGGCTGTGTTTGAGCCCACGAACATGTGGTCCTGAGGCGAGAAGTTCCCCACATGATTACTGAGGTCGACGATGTGTAACTATTGCCGAGCATGTGATACGTGTTGTTAACCTCGTAAGCAAAATAAGCAAGTTTCGTTAAGTTAACATCGTGGGAATCAAAGTATCGAATGTTAACCATGTTTAACAACACGCTCCACCACTGTGTTAAAGGTGATTCATTTTTACTGTTCAAGTAAAGACAAAGGGCCAGTTTCATAGTCAGATTTAGTACGCCTCAAGTGCGGCGCTATACTAAATACAAGATGTCACCTACCTGAAATTGAATGGAATGGGCCAGTTTCATATGTGAAACTGGCCCATTCCATTTTGGTTTAGGTAGGTGTCGTCCTGTATTTAGTATCGACTCGCACTTTAGGCGTACTAAGTTTGACTATGAAACTGGCCCTTACTACCATTTCAAGCAATTCTCATGTTTGCACTAACAAGGTAGGGACGATGAAGGAATTTTAAAGAAACCCACATTTGTGTGGAGGGAGAGCTGGAAACCACTTGCAATGGATCCCAAACTGTGCGCCTGGGGTGCCGCGAAATATTTTTATGTTTTCAATGAAATGACAGCCCACGGGGTTTTAGAATAGTACCATCAATGTGCTTATGCGATGCTAGGAATGACATCTAACGGACACTGTACAAACCACTTACTGTTTCACTTCTCAAGAGTAATACTAGATGGCGTTCGATGTAGAATTTTAATAGAGTAGTTTAATAACTCTGGATTGTTCTAGTATAAAGCAGTATAGAAGGGTAGGGGTGGGGAAAAGCGGATATTTCGTAATTACGACGACAGTTATTTGGATTTTGGCTACACAGTGACAGACGCCAATGATTATTAGATACCGCAGTGTGTACTGTGTATGAAAGCTTTGGCACCGGAGTGCATACTTCCAAGTAAACTAAAACGCCATTTAGAAACCAATCATCAAAACATGATTGGTAAACCACGAGACTATTTCACCAGAAAGTTAAAAGAATTAAAACAACAAAAAGGTACCATTTCTCAGCAGGTGTCAATACCAAGCAATGCTTTGCTAGCATTGTACAAGGTTTCATGTAGAGTCGCAAAGTGTTAAAAGCCCCATACTATCGCAGAACAACTAATTCTATTAGCTATTGTAGATTTGGTTAACATTATGATTGGGGAGTCTGCGGGGAAACTGATTTCAAAGGTGCCTTTATCTAACAATACTATCAGTCGCAGAATCCAGCACATAGTGGAGGATCTCAATGATAAATTACTGTAATTGAAAAAATAAAAGGGAAGGAATTTGGGTTGCAGCTGGATGAGGCCACGGACAGTAATAAGGATGCACATTTGATTTTCTATGTATGGTCCATATATGGAAATGACACTGTGGAAGACCTTATTTTTTGTAAAATTATCAGTGCAAGTACAAAGGCTCAGGACTTGTTTGAGATCCTGGTCACATTTATAGTTGAAAATAATTTAGAGTGGACAAAGTGCGTTGGTGTCTGTACTGATAGTGGTCGTTTGATGACAGGCCATTATGGAGGATTACAGGCGTTTACTCGAAGCAAAGCTCCGGATTCACTGTGCACCTATTGCATCATTCACAGAGAAGTACTCACATTAAAAGATCTGAGTCTCCACTGAATCTAGTCTTAGAACGTGTGGCGAGTGTGGAAAACTTTATAAAAACTCGACCAATCAAAGCAAGGTTTTTCAAAAAAATTATGTGGGGGCATGGGAGCCGAGTACACGTCTTTTTTGTACTACTGCCCTTCGCGATGGCTCTCTGGTGGCAATGTATTGTCCCGTACGTTTGAATTGCGGCAGTAAATTTACACTTTTCTTGAAGAGGACACAAGTATGCCAAACACTTCGTGGAAACAGATTTTTTGGTAAAACTAGCATTCTTAGGTGAAAATCTTGAAAAGTTAAATGTGTTGAATCTCTCCCTGCAGGGAGGCAACATGCACATTTTGAAATTGGTAAAGAAGATTTCAGCTTTCAGAAAAAAAAAACTATGGAGAAGAATAATAAATAAAGACGGTGGAAAAAATTGTTTCCCCTTGCTACATCAGTTTGCGACCTCCAATGAAGTTGATTTCTCTCGCAACATAAAATCTCTTTTTGAAGAGTACATATCACAGCTTATCAACTGGTTTGAAAAATACTTTCAAGAAGATAATATCGATAAGTTCGCATGGATTCAAGACTAATTCAGTTTCAAAGCTCCATCTGAATTTAATTTTGTAGAAGAAGAAAATCTTATTGCGCTGTCTTGCGACAATACCCTGAAGAAAAGATCCAACAGTATGGTACTGACTTTTGGATATAAGTAAAAAAAATCCACTGCTAAGTGGTAAAATTCAGCGAATCTTAATTCCATTTGCGACATCATACTTGTGTGAAGTTGGGTTTTTGGTAGTAACTGTGTTAAAAAGCAAGTATCGTTCAAAAATAAACGTGGAACAGGCTATGAGGGGGCCTGTGTTCAGTTTGATTCCAAGATTTGAGAAGATGTGCAGTGAATAATAGGCTCACCCATCCCACTAATTACAATTTATTTATTCAATGATTTTATTGTTCAAAATTTGTACCTATTTATTACTTTTTACATAAACGGTTTGTTAATTTGAAATACCTGCAAATGTTAGGTGCTGACTTTGGGGGCCGTAAAAAATATCCTGATGCACCAGGGGCCCCGTGAACCAAAAAGGTTTGGGAATCACTGATTTAGAGAAAATAACCCTTAGTACACCCGTGCCGGGACTTGTATCACGACCTCCCCTTCACCAGCAAACCAGACTAGGCGTGCTTGATACCTTTGTCTGCGTGTCCACCGATGCAGCTTCATACAAGTTGAACTTATGCTTCAATGTCATATCACCCGCATTGGTGGCCATGCGCTTTGAGGCGTTAGACTCGATTTGCACAAGGTTGTCGTGGACAGAGAGGTTGGGGAGTATATAATACCAGCCGCTTGCACTGGGGGTGATTTCCATCATGGGGTTTATGATTGTGGTTTGTTCATATTATTGCAATGCAGATAATGCTAATGTGGAAGCACAGTTTCTGAAACTACCCTTCTCAGCCATCATACTTAGATTAAGTCTTTAATAACCGGTTTGTTAAATGTACTAGCTCAAAATATAAACTATTATGCTAAATATACCATAATCGATTGGTTTTAGTTATTACATCTTAAAACACAGATTATTACCACTTTAAACCAAGAAGATAGAGATGAGAAAGTTAGGTCTAAGAAATTGCATCTGAATTAGCGTGGAAAGAGGGTGATAAAAACACAGGGATAAATCACGTCTGGAAAACCACCCTCATGTATCCAGTCCTAGTACGAACCTTGACTTCCCCGTCACTGGTAGTCCAATCTTTTGTTAACTCTACGCCTTGAACCATGTGATGACCACCTTTGTGGGTAAGAAAGCCTTGTCTGGATCAAAAATGCAAAGGTAAGGTTCCTTCGTTCCAGCCGCAGTCACCGTGGTCACGGGACTCAGTGTTTATCTATAAGTGAGTGCAGTCGTTCAGGAGGTGAGTTTGGTCACGGAACTCAGTGTTTACCTAGAAGTGACTAGCAATTGCCAATCGCATGTCATTTCCTGTGGAGAACTGATCATCCTTCAGTTTCAGAATTCTTCTCATGGGTTTTCTTTAATTGTTCATGTTTTATTTGTTATTTGTGAGCTCGTGCTAGTCTGAACTATGGCACTAAGTCAGAGTTGGTTCCAGTACACTGGGGAAGATACTTCGAAAGTTGAGGAATGCTTTGGCAACTGTTAAAACAAACTTTAATCTTATTCTGTGGAGATATCTTTCACGAGTTTCAAACAAAGGCATAATCAAACCAGAAACAATGTTAAAACTCTGGCTAAACACACGTTTGATCGGTGTTGTGACTGCGATCAGACTGCTCCTGGAGCATCGGTGTCGCGACTGCGATCAGACTGCTCCTGGAGCATTGGTATTGCGACTGCGATCAGATTGCTCCTGGAGCATCGGTATTGCGACTGCAATCAGACTGCTCCTGGAGCATCGGTATCGCGACTGCAATCAGACTGCTCCTGGAGCATCGGTATCGAGACTGCAATAAGATTGCTCCTGAAGCATTGGTGTTGCGACTGCGATCAGACTGCTCCTGGAGCATCGGTGTCGCAACTGCGATCAGACTGCTCCTGAAGCATTGGTGTTGCGACTGCAATCAGACTGCTTCTGGAGCATCGGTATCACGACTGCAGTCAGACTTCTCCTGGAGCATTGGTGTCGCATCTGCAATCAGACTGCTCCTGGAGCATTGGTGTCGTGACTGCAATCAGACTGCTCCTGGAGCATTGGTGTCGCGACTGCGATCAGACTGCTCCTGGATCATTGGTGTCGTGACTGCTATCAGACTGCTCCTGGAGCATTGGTGTCACGACTGCGATTAGACTGCTCCTGGAGCATCGGTGTCGCAACTACGATCAGACTGCTCCTGGAGCATTGGTGTCGCGACTGCGATTAGACTGCTCCTGGAGCATCGGTGTCGCAACTACGATCAGACTGCTCCTGGAGCATTGGTGTCGTGACTGTGATCAGACTGCTCCTGGAGCATTGGTGTCGCAACTGCGATCAGACTGCTCCTGGAGCATTGGTGTCGCGGTGTGGAGCCCTTGGTCGCGTGGTCTGGTCACCAGTCACGGTCGCCTCGAAGGAATTGGTTAGATAACTATATAATCCAGTCAAGTAGTTGGGTCGCTGAGTCATGTTCGCGTAATGGGTGGGATTCCTAATTTTAAGAAGGAAGAACACAATAAATGATTTGAGCTTTACATGAGTGTTACACTTTGAAATTTTTTTATATAATTTAACAAACCCCAAATGTTTGAAATCATCATCACTTGTTTCCAGCCTGTTGCAGAGTCAGTTTAGTAAAATGCCTCCATCTTCTTCTATCCTTCAACCATTCTTCATTTTTAATTGTTTATATTCTTATCCTCTCACTTTCACACTTTCTGTTATTTGTTCCTCCTATCTCTTTCTTGGCACCCATTGACGTATTTTTCCTACATACCAAAAAAATGTTTGAAATATAAGTTTTTAGTTTTTTCAGGATATCCCAATTGGTAATATAACACGTCATTTATGACTCTAATTTAATAATGTCCAAAGCGCCTCTCTGTTGGTTCCAGGTGGAGCATGATGTCTTGGACAGAAGACCCCGGTGTGGAGCTATTCCAGGGATTGAACCTGGGCGCCCTAAGAGTTGACGAGGCGTATGTCACCGTCACCAACACTCTCTCAAACATCACTGGCAGCTATTTATGGCTGTATTCACTCTCCCAGGATTGTCATCAGGTAACACATGCTTTAAGCTCTCTATGAATGTATTCACTCTCCCAGGACTGTCATCAGGTAACAAACGCTTGTAGCTCCCTATGAATGTATTCACTCTCCCAGGACTGTCATCAGGTAGCACATGCTTGTAGCTCTCTTTTAATGTATTCACTCTCCCAGGACTGTCATTAGGTAACACACGCTTGAATGTATTCACTCTCCCAGGACTGTCATTAGGTAGCACACCCTTGTAGCTCTCTATGAATATATTAACTCTCCCTGGACTGTCATCAGGTAACACTCGATTGTAGCTCTCTATGAATTTATTCACTGTTTCAGGGTGTCATCAGGTAACAAATGCTTGTAGCTCTCTATCAATGTATTCACTCTCTCAGGGTGGCATTAGGTAACACATGCTTGTAGCTCTCAATGAATGTATTCATTCTTCAAGGACTGTCATCAGGTAATACCTGATTGTAGCTCTCTATGAATGTATTCACTCTCCCAGGTTTCTCATTAGGTAGCACACGCTTGTAGCTCCATCTGTATGTATTCACTCTCCCAGGACTGTCATCAGGTAACACATGCTTGTAGCTCTCTTTTAATGTATTCACTCTCCCAGGACTGTAATCGGGTAACACATTCTTTTTTCTCTATTTCTCTATTAATACATTCACTCTCTCAGGGCTGCCATTAAGTAACACGCGTGGAGAGAACTGCATTCGGATTTTATGAAGGATAAATTTACAGCTATTACCACACCTAACTACCGATTAACCGATATATTAGCTTACGCTCTAACCATAAAACGCATTACTGCCGTTGATGGCTAAATGGTCTAACGCACTACGCTCGTCTTAGGCTAAACTGCCTGAGATGGGGAAATCGGGGTTCGATCTCAGTTGGGTGCACTAAGGGTAGTTCTCCCTAATTATTTCTCCACCCTCCCACTACTCAAATGAGGATTCATTTCCTCCAAATTAAACCTTCTTAATACCTAACAAATTATTGCAATTAGTACATAGGCGTTTAGGCTGAACGGGTAGTAAGACGCGGTGTTATAAATTTAAAAAAATTAGAACGTATCGATGTGTATCTTTCAGCATTGCTTTACTTGAAGACAGTGTTTAATTGCTTTTCCTCCGTATGGCTGAATGGGCAGTGAAGCGCGGTGAAATATGTAGTTTGTACTATAAAATATGTTAACTCAGTTTCACTGGTATCATTTCCACATTTTACTAAACCAGAATACGGCTAATTGCAACACGATGTGACGTATGGTTCAATCTGTATTACTGGTATTATCTGTGGGTCGGCACATGCAGTATGTTCAAAGGCGCAGCAATGATTTAGGATTTAAGTGACCAATAGTGTGACATTTCAATATTAACTTCAATGTCTATCCTTTATCTTTGTCCCATCTTCATAGGACTAGCCTTTTCTGACTGTTAGAAAAGTTACAAGATCTATTTTCACGAATTCACACGTCAGATAATGTGATATGCATCGGTCACTTTTGATATAAAATCAATTGGCCCTACCTATAAAATAACATAAATAAAGATAAAATATGTATCAACTTTGTCTCTTATTATGCCCTTCTCATGTAATTAGGACTGTATACAGCAAAACTCTGGATGGAAGAGAGTGTTAAATTAAACATAATTTTTTTAAATCAAAATTACATTTTATTGTACCAATTATTGTATTATTTCATAAATATTAATTGACAGCTTTTGTTCATCACAAAACTCATTATATTACGAAAATGATTGTTTTATTAGCTTCTATGTCTGTGAACAAAACTCGTTCATATTAAAGTGATACTTTTAAAATACCCTCTTTGTTTATAGTGCCCGTTTTCGAAAGAGACTCTTCTAGAGAATGGTGCCAGTTTCAAGGTCAGCACTTCTCGCTGGTCCACATGGAGGGTGATGAACATCTCGAAACCTCCGGATATTCTTTCCGCAGCTCTCACCAGGTGAAATATCACCTTTGTGTGTTTGGATGATTTAATATTACTGAAAATTATTTTATTTATTTTTAGCACTGCCTCTTAGAACCCGTTCGGCTTGTACACCAATGTACTAATTACATTAGTGTGTTAAAGATTATGAAGGTTGTATTTAGAGGAAGTGTACCCACATTTGCGTTGAGATAGTTTGAAAAACAATTTTGGAAACACCTCCTCAGTGCACCCAACCGGTGTCTAACGCCACTCTTCCCGTCTTCAGCAATCTAGTCTATTGCGAGGGTAGCCCCTTAGACCATGCGGCCATCAAAGTGGGTTTTATTTAACAACAGGTCAGATTAGAAGTCTAATCGACCCGTAGCGGTGACCAAGCGATATAAGCCGTCAATTGAGTGGATTGCCTTTGAAAGAGAGGTTACGCTTAGAATCTCCCCCGGGTTTCTTTAGTATTGTTTTTGTATATGGGACTATTTTCACATCCTCTTTAGAAGCTAGTGTGGGTTCATTTCCAGTCCGAACTATCCTTGGAATTAGCCGTTAATAACCTTGGTGTTTAATATATATATATATGTATATATAGTTTTAGCACCGTGCTTTACTACCCATTTGAACTATACGCATGCGTACTAATTGTGCTAGTGTGATACCCGCATTTGCTGGGAGGGATAGTGGAAAATAATTGAGGGAAAACCAAACTCAGTACACCCGACAGGGATTCAAACCATAATATCACTGTCATTGTCAGTCCGGTCTAATGCTTGAGTCACGCAGATGATATCATGCGGCCACAGAAGCGAGTATCATTTCTCTAGTTAATAATTAATGTATTAGTATACTATAATTGATTTTACCGTCGATACATAACAATAGCACGTTTTTAGTAGTTTATGTGAAATTGAATTTGATAAAAATTAGCCTTAAGTTAAATAGGAATTAATTATTTAGTATTACTAACAAAACCATCATATTTATACCATTGTATCTATTTATATACTTTTGAAAAATATAACACTATCAACATATTTTTGTAAATAGCTGTGTCCTAAATTGTCTGAAATCCATTAAGGGCCGGTACTATGACTCCTGGATAAATATTAATCTGGTAGATAAATATTTATATCTGGTGGAAAATTAAAAGTGCGTCTTGTGACTGCAAGATAGTATTTATCTGCCAGATAAAATGTATTTATCCATCACATTTTTATCAGGAGGTTTAAGTACCTGATAACTTTTATCTGAAAGTTAAAATGGTTGTTGCCATAGTGACACGTTGTTTTTAATAAGGTTTCGCCTATCAGAATCTATTTTTAGGTTAAAATCTTGGTTCACGTGTTTATTAAGCACAGGCCCAGGCTATAGCTATATAAAGTTAGAACATTTAATTCATACTTTTATATAAACTGACAAGCTATTTGTAGAGTTATATTTATATAAGAACAAATTATCAAAATCTAAGTACAATAAATGAAATTTTGTAAACGTTGTACCCAACTATTGACCACATTTTGGCAGACACCGAAATTAGTACTTACAAGAAAGCTTATCTTCAGCGCCCACGTCACGTCAACTGTTTCCTCTCACTCGTTTAGCCGCCATGATTTAATTTAGCGTTCTCGCCACTCGCAAGGTTTTAGCGGTAGCGTCTGGGCTTATACGCATGTGTGCACCAGTAAAAACAGTACCAACCTTGCATTTTCTACATAAAAAATATGTTTATCCTACAGATAGCTATCCGGCAGATAAATTCAGCTCATAATACGCGTAAAACCTCCCGATAGTAATATTTAGCCCGTAGTCATAATACCGGCCTTAATTAGTGTAAACTTATACTTTTAAAATAAAATCTACAAATTTGGACACAATTCTTTTATCTTCTAAAACATGCTATTATTTTGCTAATGCTTGATTGTAGAGTGTAGAATAGTCCAAAGTTTTAGTTATTAGAAGTGTAGTTAAATAACATATAATCGTAACCTCTTTTATCTGTGAATATTACTGAAATGGTGATAATATTAGATAGTTTTGTGGGTTTGTATGGGTGTAAAATAAAACGCATGGGTCCATTGTTTTGACCTTTGAGCATAAAGAAAACTGATCACAATATCGGGTAAGGTGAATAACATAAAGTTTTTATTCAAGTTAAAAACTAGCTATACAAATGAATTCCTTTAGTTTGACAGACTAAAAGTTTGGTGTAAGGCACCAGTGGTCATTATGTATAGGGTGTTTGGCACCCAACATACTGGATTACCAGTGATGACTGATGACGTTCTAATCTTGGCTGGGGGTACTGTGGGGGGTTTTCACATGGAATATATCACCGGGGTTTTCCTATATCCTCTCCCGCTGATGCGGGCTTATTCTTTTGTCTTACTATAAGTCATTAGTAACTTTGTTAATAAACGCATTACTAATAAAAAAAGTCACATTTATGTAGATTTAATATAAATATTCGATTTCGATGATGGGCAGATTTAAGCTCGAATATTGGTTTGATATACTGAGGATTTTTTTTCCAAGTGTTTTGCCACTTTACCTCTAAGCAAATGTGAGTCAATTTCTTCTAAATTCTATCTTCTCCATCCCTATCCCATTATGCGGGTAGCCCGAATGGGTAGTATTACACGGTGACCAAATATTTTTTTTAATATGCACATGACACTTATCGTCATTGTTTTCACTCGTGACTGAAAGTAAATATTCAGTGGTGATATCTGTATACTTATTGCTGATGTATCAATTTCAAGTGTGTTTATTGTAACAATAGACCTATCACTCATAAGCCAAGCTTCAAATCTGAAGACAACAGGTCCAACATATTCTGCATCCCGCAACACTTTTGCCTTTAGTGACGTCACAACCACATTAATCTTTCAGAACACTTCAACGCAGAGGGAGTGACTACGCATGCACTGTCTAGTTGTAAAAATATGCTCAAGACGTCACAGCCAAAATAAATGTTGGCCACATAGGCGTGATCAGTCTAAGAGCTATAGGTTTATAAATGGAACCTGACCTAATGGCAGTAGGGAGTTGGTAACAGGTTCAATATAATTATGATTTTTCTTTGCTTGCAGTGATTTTGTCTGCGAACTATCTCCTGACGTCAGAGAGTTCGGGGTCTATGAGCTTAATGTGAGTTCTAGTGATGACCACGCGACCCACGTCGTGTGCAACCTCAACACGACAAAGGAGCCGGTTAATATTTACCTCCGTTAGTATTGTTAACTACCATCTCAACGAATACAAAGGGTGTTCATATATAACATAATAATCTCTAGTTTCCAGCAGGACACGCATTTGACTTATTTCATTTTATTCTACTCCTTAAAGCGCCTTCTTTTAACGCTAAAATAATTGACATAGGCTACATTCAGTTTATCTTGAAAGGTAGAAGCCCTACCTTACCTAGCTCCACTATGTTGTAGGGCATGGTGTAGTTCATTAAAGTAAGGCTACTAGCTTTCAAGATAAAAGAGTAGTCCTACATTTAATCCTTTTGACATGTATTTCTTTACCATTTTCGATATAAAAATGTATTCTTATTTGATAAAAAATTCATAATCATTGTATGGAAGAACAAAATTGGTTAGTTGAAGTCAGGAACAAGGTAAAATAAAATTTTGTGAATTTAGGGTTGCTAATATTTGTGTTAACTATATTAATATAGCTATTATTAATCCTAATATATTTTATTTATTTATTTTAGCACCGCGTCTTACTACTCGTTTGGGTTATACGCTTAAAATATTTTATTGGATTTATCAATATAAATTTTTTTCAATGCTAAAGCTACTTATTTTTTATTAATATGAAAGTAATGTGATGTTTGAGCTCACATGAATATATATATAATATAATATATATATATATGCGTATAGCTTGAAAATTATTGGTTTTATAAAAAATTGTTGCGCATAAAATATTTGTATTGTAAATTGATATACACATTTACAATGATAAGTAATTTAATATCTCAAATAGTTTCAGAGATATGATAAAAAAGTGAGAATTTACGCATCAGACCGGAGCCCTTAAAGTCATTTTGCCGAAATATTGAGAGTAGCCATTTTGTTTAGAATATTTATAAATGTTTTGAAATGAAACTTAATCAAAATCGTTAGAGCCGATTTTGAGAAAATTGACTTTTTCCCTTTTTGCACTTCAGTAGACTACCCTTATTTTTAGGGTTAGAGATCCAATTCCAAAAACTCCTCGGGGCAACCCTATAAAAACCCTAGATACCAAGTTTTATCCCGATCGGTAAAATAGTTTAGGCCCTAGTCAAAGGTACAAACAGACAGAAAGACGGAAATTCAAAAACCACTTTTTCGGATTCGGAGAAAGGGGGGGTGGTTGGGGGGGGGTGTCATGAAATGTCGAGATTCATCAAAATCTCGAGGTTTTTTTTACGATCACAATACTTTCTCTACCTGTAAGATAGCGAGAAAGTAAAAATATATTTTTCCTAGTAACGGCCACTTCTTAACAATTTTTGTATACTAGATGGTGTCTGCTACCAGGAGATATCACTGTATGAGGGTTGTCTTATTTGAATACACATGAATAAGAGCTTGCATGTAGTCACAAGGCCTATTTGAATTGCATTATATGTTATTACAAATCATTATACTTGAAGTATCGTTATGAACAGAGATTCAACTATCGTGTCTGAATTTGTTGAACTGATATTAGTGTTTCCTCTCGTTTATGTCTTATACAGTAATTGAAGAATGACCTTAAGCACGGGAAACTTCTGTTCACTTTCAGTGCTGTGGCCCATTAATTAAAGGGTCTTCATTTCGATGAATACACGTTATATACCAAAAGATAAAAAAAACAACAACACCATAGTTTAATTTCAATTTCCTCAATTTCCTTTATAATAATTATAACAATAAGTCTATCAATAATAATAATAATAATAATAATAATAATAATAATAAATTTTTACTACCTGTGTCAGTGGTGACACGGACAAAGATGTCGGTCTCGTATTTTCTGGTTTGTCAGTTCTGGTGCCCCCTGAGATTTATTTTTTGGGAGGGGGTCGTACGATCAAGGTTGAAGCTAAAATTACATTTGGGTAGATAGAGGGTATACACATCCCTAAACACCGAGGTCCAAGAAAATGTATGACCACTAAACACGTTTGGAAGCTATATAGAGTTTTATTTACGGTGATAAAGGGCAGTGTAAGTGATCTTGCACTCAGTGTATCGAAACAATTGTTTCTGTACCTTTTTTTTTACAATTTGGTAAATTTAGGGGCACTTATAATGTGTTTATAGGTTTAACTTTTGAATATCAATTAATTCTCGTCTTAAAATGAATCCTATAAGTTCGATACATGTTTAGTGCCCTAGAGTTTATTTCTCCTGCATATGATTAAAGTTGTTACTAAAATATTTGTGTTGGTGCATGCAGCACTTCCCTCCTCCCCTTTTTGAGTGCACCACTGTCTTGTGGATATGGAAAATACCTAGTTCGTGCCCAGGTCGAGTAAATGAGGGCTTCTTTTCCTAAATGGTTTCTCCACTCTCTCCACGCACATAATGGCAAACTACCACTAGATTGAGTATTTACTAGTAAGTTGCGGAGAATGAGAATGCGATAATTTTTATTTTATTTTTGCTGGTGTTTTGGGTTCCCCACTTAAAATAGCTAGCACAATAATTGTCGGTTCAACAAACGCTGTTCTATCATTGCAGCTCTGTTGATATGGTTCTTCATCCTGTCCACCCTGTGGGTAATGCTCTACTTGCTAGCGACACTACGGAGCCGCTGGTCTAGGCGTCGCCTCAGCACGTTGTCATCTACGAGTCTTGAAAGGAGAAATAAGACGTCACACGAACCAGCGTCGTCACAAGAGGCGTCACCACCAAGGAGCAGGCTTAAGTCTCTTGACACTTTCAGGGGGTGAGTGCAAGGAGTCATAGATTCAACCAAATGGGCATCATATCAAAGTTGTGTCGATGTTTGTTAATTAGACTGTCCATCGTGGGGACGATCTTTGTGAGCCAAGGTGGTGGAGGCTACTGGTTCCTGCAACTTACCAGTCAATACAGAAGTACAGAAGTTGTGTTTGTTGTTCAGATTGTCCATCGTGGTGACAATCTTTGTGAACCACGGTACTGGAGGCTATTGGTTCCTGCAACTTACCAGTCAATACAGAAGTACAGAAGTTGTGTTTGTTGTTTAGATTGTCCATCGTGGTGATGATCTTTGTGAACCACGACTTACCAGTCAATACAGAAGTACATAAGTTGTGTTTGTTGTTCAGATTGTCCATCGTGGTGATGATCTTTGTGAACCACGGTGGTGGAAGCTACTGGTTCCTGCAACACGCCACTTGGAATGGGTTGCAGGTTGCGGATCTCGTCTTCCCATGGTGAGTGATAGCGTCGATGGATAAAGACTGACGCTATACTTTATTAATACTACCTATTAACTTAGATCATTTTACTCAATATGTTGAACTGATAGCAACCAGGAATGTTTTCATTCTTGAAAATGCCCCTTGACGTAACAAATCAATGTACAAGGTCAATTTTCTTTTACAATAACCATCAACCTGAAAAAAATAACATTTTTGATGATGATGGAGTAATTCTGTATCATTCATCTAAAATATGTTATAATTTTCATTCAATGTCACACATGGATATCTCGGATCACTATTCACAAACGATTTTCACCCACATTTATCAAAATATATGTATCTGTATTTAAAAATAAAATTATATACATAATTTATGGGAAATTTAATTTTGATTAAATTTTCTCTAGAATATATTTTGTATCTTTTATAGTAAAACATATTTATATCCTATTCCAAACGGAACAGTTCACAGCCTTCTCACCTCTTAGTTTCCAAGGTCAGATGCAAATGGCGGACATCTCGAATGCACAACTAGACCAATATGTTGTTACTAACAATACAGTTACACCACGATGTTTAGTCCTGAGACAAAACATAACACACTATGGCTAAGTTTATAATGAGTGTGACCACCTATGTGCTTTAGTGGTCAGAGTTAGTGGTTATAGACCCAAGGGTCACGAGTTCAATCCTCGACACTTCCTAAAATTTATCTGTGAAGTGGTGAGTCTGAAACGGGGTCGGCCTCAGCCTCGTGAGGATAAAAGTTTAACTACGTAAATAAAGAAGTAGCAGCTAAGCTTTATAAAACGGAGATAATCGGCACAGTGGGTCCAAATCTCAAAAAGCTGGCTAAAAGTAGAAAAATGAAGTTTCAATTTTCAGGGATTTTAAGTGGTGGGTTAGTTTTAGTTATAGTACGAAGGGCGAATTCTAGGATAGAGAGGGTTCTGTCCCTTATATCTGCTATTACAATCCAGTTCAAAAGTGACCCTCGCTCGAGCAAGACGTGTCGTGTTCGCAGCCGAGATCTTAACGGTTTTATTCAAGAGGACGCCAAAACTATAAAAATAAATCCATTTCAAATCTAAAAAAATGGAATTGACAGCTGGATGTTAGTAGAATATCATCACTTATAACAAAATTTATTCCAATAATTTATGTGATATCAATAAGCAAATGATTTGTTCGAAAATGAACGTAAAATTGCAACGAAAGTTTTTAAAACCGTAGAGAAAAGTCTATGAGTTATGTAGAGTTCTTCGACCAGATCTAGTGTAGGTTGTAGATTCAACTATTATTATTTTTTTGAAAACAACAAAAACCTGCTGCTACTAGCTGCCACCCTGATGTCGGTGCTAGTTTTTGTAATAAAAAACAAATGTCCGAAGACGCTCAAGAGTCTAGTAACAATTATATTAAAAAGTTCAGAGAAGATTTTGCGATGAAATAAATGTTCCTGAGTGAAAAATATGGGATACCTTTTTATACTCTTACTATTAACATCCGATACATTTATTTCTAGTTCGTGCGAGTTACCTCGAAAAAATATAAAATCGTTGCTATCAAAAGCATTATTATTAATTGCGCCAAGTATTAAAGTAAGGAAAGTTCCTGCTATCTTAAAGTTGAATCAACTGACTTAATAAATTTCTTCTTCTGATAACGATACATAAAGTTGTAATTGACTGTATTTTAATAAATGCGGATTAATTTTGCACGTTTAACTTTTAGTTTCACTTATTTTTTTCATAAGCAACTATATATTTAATAAAAGATTTAATTTTAATCTTTAATTAATAACTAAGTACTAAAAAAGTATTTTATTTTAATTTTTTATTCAGATATTAGAATTTTGACAGCATTATCAATCTTTCTTTTTTCTATTGTTATTTATAATTCGAAATTTAATTATCGATCCCTGAAAAGGGCAGAATTTAGACTTTAGCCTAAATAAATAGTTTTTTCTATATAAGTCGTCCATATTGAAACGACAATTTTGCTTTTTCATATTTTGGTTTGGATTCGTAATCAGCGACCCCAAAAACCCCCGGGTACCGAGATTTACTTAAATTTAAAATATTTTTTAAGGAATTTTCCGCCATTTTGTTTTATCACTATTTTACCTTTGTTTCGTAATCTGCGACCCCAAAAAACCCCCGAGTTTCACCCAAATTGAAAAAGATTTCGACTTTTAGCCCACCTGTGCGCCCGGTCGGTATGGCTGGCTTGAGGAGTTCATACCATTCAGTTTTTTTACTATTAGTGTTATAATTAGTGTAATAATATTAATAATACCAATAAAAGCAATTTGTTACCATAGTGATATAATAAGTTAATAAATGGAAATTATACATACCTATTTATTTTGATATTTTTTAATCTCTGTCCACTATTGCACGTTTTACATAGCTAATTATTATAATTTTACTAAACTTATATATTATACCAACTAAAGCAAATTAAAGATAAAAATTAAAATGTTTATTACTCATACCTATTGTATCTATTGCCAAAATTTGTTGGTGAGTGTCTCTAATTATAACATACTTTAGTAAGTTCTGCAATGAACTTTCAAGACATAAAGGAGTGAGCTAGTTCCCGTATGTGTAGTTTTGACACTTGTGTCTGGGATACACCTTTACGTTTAGAATGATATACTTAATTAGGACTATGTCATTCCCCGGTTTCTGTATGTTCAATGTGTGGGCCTAACGATCTGTCAGGATGTCTTTGGCCGAGGATAAGGGGTGGATTATATGATTACTTGTGTGGGTTCGTGATTGACGTTAGACTTGGCTTTTAGAAGGTTTATTAATACTAGTAATTGAGAATGTTTTCAAGAGGAGAGAGGAAATTTTGATATGGAGAACACGTATAGGCAGTTTGTGATGGCACACGGTTGCAAGACGTTTAACCCCATGTATAAAAGCATAGATCATCAAATTTAAATTAAATACTTTAACATTTTACAGATACTACTCTAATTAGACAATTTACAAACATCGCCCTCAGTAAACAATTAAAACCTCTATTTGAAACATTACTAAAAACCATTGCAGTTGTCTCCAAAACAGATGAAACAAAGTTATGGTGGGGTCAAGAACGTGTTCCAACTCAAACGTTTGAGTGTAAACTTGTTTTATTGTCAAGACACAGTTCAAATCTAAAAATACTTGTGATATATTATTGATGATTGGTTGATTCTAGCTCTAAGTAAACCATCAATTACGAAGATTTTTTTGAGATGGCTGAAACGTTTGATCCCTCCATTTTAAACAATTATGGTGACTTGCAATTTTAGATTGATTATCACTGCGTTTTTTCACTTAATAGATAAAAAATTGGAGCTCCAAAAAGTGTCCACAATGAAGTGATATCTTACAAAAATACAAAATTACCAAGAAACAAAAAATTGAAATGAAAAAATAAAATCAACCTCACCAGCTACAAGCTACACAGCCAAATTATAATTAATTCACCAAGGATTGTTGGAATATTTGAGAGTTATCAAATACTCAAGTTAATTCCTCCTGCCAGAAGATACTGTGTTTCTCAAGTTAAACTAAGATTGTATGAATACCCAAGACCAGCCATGTAAAATACACTTCTAAGCATATCGAAGGATAGCAGTGAATTTATTTTAGCACCACGCCTTACTAACTACTCGGATTAGACGCTTTTGTACCAATTACGATAGTGGTTATAGGGATTATGAAGTTTATATTTAAAGGAAGTGTACCCACGTTTGCGTAGGAAGAGAATAAAAAACTATTTTAGAAAATTAATAGTCAATTAAAAGACAAAACTAGTAAAACTCTTTTAGTGATACGACTATACCGCGTTCGTATGCGAAGCATGTAAGATATGTTTCAGGTTTTGTGTGCTAAAAATGCCACAGATATTTAATCTGTTTATAAATTTAAGGTTGTACAAGAAAAATAGCCACACTATTATTTATTAGGCCAGCGCCACACTGGACCGAAGATACGGCGCATATTTTCGGCGACGGTTCTCAGCTGTTGCTAGAATCAAATATGCTACAGTGGAAGGTCCACGGCGTATCTTCTGCCCACATTAGGTTGGACCGCATTCAATTCACTTATCTGACATTGTGCTGAAAATCCATCCGTGTAGCACACCCCACTTGAAAACACGTAGCTACAACGTGACAGATTCTCTTACCAACGGAACCAAACAGACGCTCATGTCGGCCTATCGGCGCTGTACGCTCGATAGACTGATGGATCTTCCGTCCAATGTAGCGCATTATAGGGTTTTATCTAAAGAGAAATATTAAATCTATCACCGAAATACGCGGCGTATCTTCGGTCTAGTGTGCCGCCACCCTTAAGCTATTTTTCAGATTGGTCTATCAATTTTATCTGCATATATTGTTAAAATAGAGAGGAAAGTTCTCGTTCTAGTAGCTTAGCCTATACATCGAGTATTTCCAGTATTTCCAGAACTAGCACAAATATGAAAGCCCACTCTAATGAGGCCATGGAACTTTTAGCAATAGAAGTACAAGCCGATCGGATCGTGGCACTTCTAGTGGTAGAAGTATGATCAAATTGGCTCGTGACTTTTAGCGATAGAAGTATGATCAGATTGATTTGTGACTTTTAGCGATAGAAGTATGATCAGATTGGCTCGTGGCTTTTAGCGATAATAGTATAATCAGATTGGATCGTGATTTTTAGCGATATAAGTATGATCAGATTGGCTCGTGGCTTTTAGTGATAAGAGTATAATCAGATTGGCTCGTGATTTTTAGCGATATAGGTATGATTAGATTGGCTCATGACTTTAAGCGATAGAAGTATTATCAGATTGACTTGTGACTTTTAGCGATAGAAGCATGATCAGATTGGCTCGTGACTTTTAGCGATAAGATTGACTTGTGACTTTTAGCGATAGAAGTATGATCAGATTGGTTCATGACTTTAATCGATAGGAGTGTGATCAGATTGGCTCTTGACACTTTTAGCGATAGGAATATGATCAGATCGCCTGAATAGTGCTGTTTAAAACATAAATATTTATATTTTTTTCAAACAAGTGCATCTAGTTTTAAATGTCATCGCAGTATATTGCACCACAAGACATTTCTCAAGAATTTAGTCAGGCTATAAGAATGTTCTCTAACAATTCAAAGCCTTTTATCTGTCTTGATCTGAGTTACTTAGATGAAATCGTTGACATTTTCCACTTTGAAAAGTCCAAAAATCCACATATTTAGGCTGATCATTAAGAGTTAAATGCCCAGGAAATGAAAGGTAACTGGTATAGGAACATAAAATGGATCTTTGATATTAAAATTATGTCATTTAATATGGAGGTGACAACACAAATTGGATTGTAATTTATATTTTCCTCTTTCTCCTATTTCCAGACAGCTCCACCCAGAAACGTTATAAACCCACTTGGTTTCTAGTGTTTAAGAATTTCTGCTCAACTATTCAAACGCCTTAAGCAACCTAATTAAACGCAAAACCTGCCTTAGCGTCACCTACTGAGAGCGGTTGGAAACTATTTGAAGGCTAATTTTCACCCATTTTAATAGCACTCCCTGCAGTGCAGAGCAATTCAGTTTGTAACCTGTTGCTGTAGAAAAGAATTAATCGAAGCCTCCAAAACTACTCTCATGTCAATAAACTTAATACAGTAGAGTCGCAACTATCCGACCTAAACAGGACTAATAGAGTGGTCAGTTTGCCGAAAGTGTTGGGTAATGTGTGATGAGGTGGTTCTGGTGGAAACAGGATCAATAGAATGGTCAGTTTGCCGAGAGTGTTGAGTAATGTGTGATGAGGTGGTGCTGGTGGAAACAGGATCAATAGAATGGTCAGTTTGCCGAGAGTGTTGAGTAATGTGTGATGAGGTGGTGCTGGTGGAAACAGGACCAATAGAGGGGTCAGTTTGCCGTAAGGTTTTGGTAATGTGTGATGAGTTGGTGCTGGTGGAAACATGACCAATAGAGGGGTCAGTTGGCCGAAAGGTTTTGGTAATGTGTGATGAGTTGGTGCTGGTAGTTGGAGGCAAAACAAAACCAAAATTAAATTGTAGTACTGTACAAATATTAAATAGAGTTTTTAGTAATTATTATACATTACAACTAACATAATAGAGCACATGACTCTTATTGGAAGAAGTACATTTTAATCAAGTACACAAGAAAACTGATTTTAAATTAATCAAATGCAATATTTAGTATACATTTCAGGAAAACACTAAAGCTATTTTTTTTAAATATTTTAATATTTTAGTAAGATAATAATAGTTAAGAAAATATATTAACTTATAGATTTCATGGAATAAATATTACATAATTGAAAAGAAATATGTTATTTGATGTACAATGTAGAAAACAGCCATAACATTTTTAATATCATAAGGCAATTAATTATATATGATGGCTTTTAGCAAGACAAAATAAATTAAATACAAAACTGTAAAATTTACAAAGGATTTAAACCACTAAAATTAACATATAGGCCAGGTTAAAAATACAAACCTCTAATATAATATATTCAAATTATTACATGCTTAAGTCAATAAAATCTCAAAACTACAATATAGACTACATAG
Source organism: Timema bartmani (assembly GCA_902151455.1). NCBI lineage: Eukaryota > Metazoa > Arthropoda > Insecta > Phasmatodea > Timematidae > Timema > Timema bartmani. The sequence goes on from CABFWB010004095.1 coordinate 21,258, forward strand.
TTTATATAAAGTCAATTTTATTACCATAAAAATTATTTATATTTGAATTGAAAGTGGAGGAATGAATGTATTTGTAATGTATTGTAAATTAAAATTAAAGTTTGGTGATTTTTAATAAATAGTATTTCCATTATGTGGTTTTTTAGTTCCTTGTTCCTTAATAATGGCTGCTTTTGCTTTACAATTTATGTCCGACTAGCTTAGATCCTCACCTGTATCATATTCAGGTCTAGTTTATTAATGTGTTTGATTAGTCTCAAGTCATATTCGTGATAAATCTGGGAAAATTGTTTTTATTTAACTTAACATATAATGTGAATTTTTATATATTATATATAATATTTTTATAACAGGTTTTTATATTATACACAAAATAACTTTTTTAAATTATATTATATTTATTCCATTAAATTTAGAATTGAATGATACTTTCTTATCTATTTTTACTAACATTATTCTTTTTAAACAACGAGTGATTGAAGTGTTTACCGGCTTTGGTTACCATAAGGGCCAAATCATGTTACCATATTTAGGTAACAACAATGCTCGTCAAAAGTTTGTTTTAGGTTTTATTTTAAGGGTTCCAGTCACTTTCACTGGGTTTTTTCTGGTCACCAGATGGCGAGGAATTGTTAACCCCACGGAAGGAAATCGCAGAGTCCCACCGTGATTTTTCGAACATTTTAGATAGTTCAATGTGGCTAATACAATGTGTAAAAATATGCACTATCACGTCCAGAATTATATAAATATCTCATAATAGGAGATACAAAATTGTTTCAGACAAAATTATGCTATATTTATTAGACTTAACGTATTATTTTATCTGAAGTAGGTAATAAAATTCCAATGCAGATGGCTTTGGTAAAAAAAAAGTGTATTTCTTAAAAAGATTAAGCTATTTGATATCATATTAAAGCATTTATTTTCGGTAGTATGGGAACTTTTGACCCCCAGCTACCACCAACATTTCCCCAAGGTGGACTGTGCACTGCTTTTGACCCCCAGCTACCACCATTTCCCCAAGGTGGACTGTGCAGTGCTTTTGACCCCCAGCTACCACCAACATTTCCCCAAGGTGGACTGTGCACTGCTATTTTACCCCCAGCTACCACCAACATTTCCCTCCAAATGTATATTGGAAAATGCAAAGTTGCTTCCCCTCCCACTAAAATTTTACTAAACTAAGGTCTGCTGGCGATTATTTGCTTTAATTTCCAATTACCGGCCCCGTGGTGTAGTGATCAGTGTACCTGACTTCGAGTCTAGGTGTTCCGACTTCGATTCCCGGCAAGTACCTTGGGTATTTTTTCCCGAAAGGGGAATTACTCCAAATGTCACCAGGGTTTGGTTGATTAGGCTTAAGTTAGGTTTAAATGTTTCCACTGGTTCCACACCCTCATACTGACTATCATTATCATACTCACTAACACCATCACCTCATTCGGGTGTCCCATGGGATAAGGTACATTAGTACTGGCTTATCTTCCCACAAACTATACTACCATTTATGTAGCCGAGACGTGCAGTATTATTATTATTAATTCCCAATTAATATTTTCCTGTTTAATCCTACTTATTATGAAGTGCAGGGGCGTCATTTCAGTTTTTACTCGAGGGTTGGGAGGGGCAAGACTTTTAGGAAATACCTTGTAGGTTATATCGTTTGGCATACCCCCTTACTATTCTTCTGAAATTCTGAAATGAACTATTTCCATACACATCCTGTTTCCGCACATAGTTTCTACTTCTTATCCTACATATATATAAATTACATTTATTTACCCGTTGTTAATATGATGTGTAAACAAATGAAACACTTACAATAATATAAAAATAAAGAAATTTTAATTTCATTTAACAAAGAATTGTATTTTTATTTACAGTAGGTAAAAATCATTAATGTAGCAAATGATAGCCTCTTGGTTTCATTTTAGCAAAGTCATCGTCAAGATAGATTTTCTTAACTTCTTCCCGCTCCACAGCTAAAATCATTAAAGAAGTGAGTCGATCATCGGAAATTGTTGACTGGAGGTAGTTCTTTGCCTTCTTTGGAACAGAAAAAAAAGTCTTTCGTGATCGGCAATGTGAGGTTATGTAAGTATTTAATAGGAGAGGTTAGATCACTGATAGGCTGAAGAAAGTTTCTTACCAGAAGAATCTGCTTTTCCAACAGGTAAACATTTATAAAAGTATGAAATTTATTGATTAGAGGGTTAAACACTTCACCATAAAGGTAAGCAACTTCTCCTTTTTGGAGCGCACGCGTTGCTTCCAATATCCTGATTCTCCAAGAATCGGCGGTCGAACTCATCCATAACTTTATTCAGTACATATTAAAATATATGAACTTTGTGTTTCTTTCAGTTTGTCCCACCAAAGTGAGGACTACGCTATCCGCTAGACGTGATGTCACAGTCCTTTGTCTTTTTGTCACAGCGCATTCTATGTTGCTGTTGTTGGCCAGTGACTTTACCTTTTCAACTAACTCTTCATATTTATCGTCGCTTCTTATCCTGGCCAACTCTTATTTGGTGTTTTGATCAGGAACCCTACTTCCATCAAATCTAAATTCTGAGATTGAAGTTGCTAGGAGAGGGAATATTTTATGCCTAGTATGAGATCCATTACGCAGAGAAGAAAGATAAAGCATTGTTGCTTCATTTGAGCTTGGATACCAACACTTTCAACTACCTTTCGTACCTTGTGAAATTGCTTGGAATTTTTTTTCTAATCTTGCTCACTGCACTAAACAAAAAAAAAGTGTAGGGACTAACCGCTCTACGCTCAAAATAGCCTGCTTCACTTTTCTTTTAGCTTCTAAAATTAACTCATGTCGTGGAGAGCTGTTTTATATGAATCAGTAGATTGTTTGAAGGGTTTAAAAAGTATTTAGCTTACTCAACAACACCCAACGAATGCACAAACACTAAATTAAGACGGTGAGCATGACAGTGAAAGTACAAAGCATGAGGTACTTGATCTTTAACCCTAGCTTGGACCCCACTTGTCCAACCACTCACCACCTTGGGACCTTTATAACACTGTCCAACACAATATTTAATGCCCAGCCCTTGTTCTGAAAGAAGGGAAAAGAGTGCATTTGCTATATTCTCTACACAGCAATCTTTTAGATTATGCAAACCTATTTCTCTCTCTTTCACTTTCCAACCATCACAGTCAACATATCTATTTAGAATAGACAACTGTTCCAACTTGGAAAAGTCTTTGGTTTCGTCAACCATAATTAATGAGAAGCTGGTCTCTTTTACTTTTCAACAATACTCCTTACAATAAGGGAATAAAACACGAATAGCAAATCATCCTAGTACTTTGGAACAATGTAACGGCCATATCGATGACGTAATCTTTCTTTGAGTTTAAGATTGTCTCCATAGAGTGTTTTTAGCATTCCCAGAAAATTCCCTTTATTCACAGAGTCCTCCGACTTGCCATGGCATATGAATCATGAGCCTTGCTTACCCAGAAAACTGACCACTTTCAGAAGTGTCTTCACATGCCTTCGATTTTCTTCGATTTCGGATTTTCGTTCACTATCTAACAGAGATGCTAATGATATCTGCGGTGATCTTCATATTTTTAGCTCAGCCCAGGCAGTCATCAAAATTTTGTGTCTTTCACTTTTTTATGTTACTTAAAAAGGGCCGAAGCATCCATCCCCTTCCTGGATCCTTTGTCGATAGACGAGCAGTTCACGAATGTTTCACTTAAGTGAACTGTATATTTTGAAGATAAATGTTGACATTGGAAACAATACACAGCATCTTCGGCTTGTGAATATTCTACACACTGGTGAACACTATAATATCGAGCAGAAAATCTTCTACTTTTGGTCTGGGGAAAATTTATGATTAGTTGAACGGGCGATACCAATGGTCCATTGCTAAGTGGGTGAGTTGTTGCTAGAGGCTGAGAAGTCTCTGTAGGGGTTTGGCCTAAAATAAATAAAAGATAGCAATTCACTCTTTTTAAAAATGTACTTGCAAACTGCAAAGTCATGTTGAAGTCTTTAAAAGTTAGAAAATAATTTAACCGACGTATACCATACATATTACTGTAAATTTCCTCGGTTTTTATTTATTTTTTATGGGAAAAAAGTACTCGAAAGGCTTACCTGCACTTGGATCTGTAAAAGTAGACGGTTCTGGTGCCAGAGAGTTAAGGTCATAAATGATATCTGACTGTTCTTTTTTTTCCTTTTCAAATAATTCGTGATATTTTTATGAGTCCTATTCATTACTAACTAAGTAAACATTAAACTAAAAATCACTATACAACTATACACATGATTTTAACATATCGCGTGCTATATGTCTAGAAGGAAGGCGGTGTAGCTTTTAAGTCGTTGGCATGAAAATGAGATGACATGGCCCCATTCTGATTGGTTGACCGGTGACATCATCATTTGAAGTACTTTTGCATTCCTGACGGCACAAGGCGTTCTCTGATGATATGTGATTGCCTCAAGAAATTTTACATTTAGCACCAACAAATCTCGTACTTATTTTTTAAGCGTTTATAAAAATAGAATATTTTAATGTTAAAAGTACAATTCCCACATTTTTTTAAATATTAAAACTACAGTTCTCAATGTTTTTTAGTAGAACTACTCAGGTATTAAATTTTATATAAAAAAAAACTTAAATCCAGGGGGAGGAGGGACAATTGCCCAACCCTGCCCCCCCTAAGTGACGCTACTGAATGGAAGTGCCTAATTCTCTTGTCTTGTAATGCTCTAAGATGTATTTGGTTTTTTTAGGTTCATGTGGATTATGGGAGTGTGTATACCTATATCAATCAGATCTCAACTCAGAAAGAAAATACCTAGAATTAAAATTCTGCGTGGAATTGTCAGGGTGAGTATATCTTTACCAGCTCAGGCTGACAATTCAGGTATATCATCACAGGATGTACCCAACCTTATGAATGTATTGAACATGCATGTGTAGTACGATGCTTTTCTCTCAAGAGAAATAAAATAATGGGAGTTATTGCTTTGGGATAGTATGTATGAACAAATCTTGAATTACGGGAGATTTTCCCGTTTGGACACTAGAGCATTGTCTCTCTAAAATTATTCTTAGCTACTTTTAGTTTTAAATTTTAAAACATTGTTTTGTCTACTTAGTACGCTCAAATAATTTTAAACTTATTTAGTTTTAGTCTAATTTTAAAATGGAAGGAGAAAACTTAACTATTTCTCGTTAAGATTGCTATTATAAAACCTGTTTTGTCCTGAGCACAAGAATGCGTGATAAATATCATGCATGCTAAGCAAAAGCTAATACATAAGGAGATATAACGTCAGACGGCTGAATCTATATCATTCTTCCTTGATTACTAATGTAGTTTTTCCTTTTTACTTTCTCTCGACACCTCGGAGAGAAAGTAATGTGATTCGAACTCAAGATTTTGATAAATTTCGACTTTTCATGACCCAATGAAACCAAAAAAAGTTGTTTTCGCAATGCCATCTGTCTGTCGGTACCTCGGGCTATAGGCTAAACTATTTTACAGATTGGGATATAACTTGGTATCTGGGGTTTTCATAAGTTCCCCCCCGAGTGTTTTTGGAATTAGATGTCTAAACCTAAATTTAAGTGAAGTTTACTGAAGGGCAAAAAGAGAAATAATCGATTTTATCGAAATTCACTTTCAAAGATTTTGATTAAATGTTATATCTAGTCACTATTTATTAATATAAACATTAATACAATTCCCATTTTCTCATGAAAAAGACTTTGAGTGTACTTTACTTGAGGAAAATTTTCCAATTTTCATCATTTATCCGCAACTATTTGAGATACGAAATATTTTATCATTGTAAAATTGTAGTACTATTAAAGATACAAATATTTTATTTGAAACATATTTTTATAAAACCAACAGTTTCTGTGCTATAAACAAATATATATACATTTAATTAAGGTCTTTGAAAATGAATTTGATTCTTATACTCTTTGGTGGACAAAGATATTTCTCTTTTCTCAATTATTTTCCTGTAACAGTGTTCTTAGTTCTAAATACCATGTAGTAAGTAACAGTGTATATTATTTCATTTATAATCTTTGGTGTAGTGTTTCTACAACAATGTGTACACCTATTATTTCATTTCACAAATCTTACAAGTTTTTAGCAAATGTCTTATTTTAAGACAAAAGTGGGATAAAGTCATTGTGGTTCACCTAACCATTTATTTTATCAATATTTTGAGCTAGCCAAACTCTACCTAGATGGAGGAAGAATCACTGTCAATATAAGTATTATTTTTCTCATTTAAAAAGTTGCTATGCACCATTCGTCTTAAGGCTATATATTATAATATATATTTGTTCGTTTCAAGAGATGATGTCAAGTTATGTGTCCACAGAGGTCTTGCCTGTTGTTTCTTCTGGGTCTCTGTGTCAACACCACTGACGGCACGCAGCTTCAGTCGCTGAGGGTGTTCGGAGTGCTCCAGAGGTTCGGGGTGGTCTATGGCGTGGTGGCTTGCCTCAACACTCTCTTCACAAGAAGGAGCTATGGTCAATCCTCGGTGAGGCACTCGTAGCTTGTTCATTGGGGACACGCGTGACCTGATTATACCCCATTCTTTAATAAAGCAACCAATTTGACCTTGTACATTTATTTTCCGCTGGGTACTGGAAGATAGGTGATCGAGACTCGGCCGGTTGTACCAATAGGGATCTTTTACTAAATGGGTTATCATACATTCAAATGAGCGTATATTTCATATAAATTTTATCCTTTCCATTCATAACTAAATGCGAATACTCATCTTTCGAGCTTCGAACCGAGCTCGTCATTAAAGCTCGGTATCGAGATCGAAAATTTTATAGGCTCGTCATTTTTGAGGTTCCTCTTGATGTACGTACAAATCAATTTTTAAATTGCAATGGCAAGTAAAGGCTATTTAATTTAGTTGATATTGGTAGTTTCAGCTATAATTTATTTGGTAGCTTAACAAATTGTTAAAATTAATATCAAATTTCACATTAATAACGTAGACAACCCACTTCCCCCCACCCCCCAATAGAGCTCTAAATCTACTTCCAACGGGTGGACTAATCAATATTTTCGTTCAACTCTAGTTGCCATCACAGTTCATTGAAAATAAAAATAGCTAAGTAGACCACTTTAATACTTGAATAAACATAATGTGTACTATTTTTACATGATCCTTTTCTTAAAACTATAATAATTCAGATAAGTTAAAAACTAAACATAAAGAATACGCATCGATTGTTTTTGAACTTACGATATTTAAAACGTGTATTATTACGTTCAACTTCAAAACTAGCATTAGTTACCATTTACTTAAATAACTGTGTTGGTTAACCTGTCTAAAATCAGTTTTGATCAACATTGCAATACATATTCTTATTAATCTTAACACATTTAAATAAAAAGCATTTGCTATTTTATATTTTCTAATAGAAATATTATTTGAACTCCCTTATTTGTTTTATCTTAAATTATTAACAACTTATACAAGTATTGTAAATTGAATTGAAATAAATTTCGTAATAAGATAATCTCTAGTGAAAGCCCTTATAGGGCGCATGCGCAATTGATCATGTAATAATGAAACTAGAGCCTAGGTAATGATCATGCACGATTATTACATTAAGGACTAATACACGAAACATGAAATATTTCAAATTTCTAACCTCTTATATTTTCTTTAAATCTAGAGAGAATTATTTTGGAGGAATATTAGTTGATAAAAACGTCAATTTTATTAACTTTTTTTTGTGATTGTTAGTGTGATTATAATGCCTTTAAGGCTATACATGTTAAAATAATTTTGATTATTTTTTCAATTATATTTTTATTTGAGTACTGCACTGTACATATTTTTAAATCATACTTTTTAAAAGTTTTATTTATAATTTAAAAACCAATATTTTAATTTCTTAAACCTTTTTTCAAGAGTATTTACTATTTATAAAAATGAGTGTCATTCTTTATTATTATTATTATTATTATTATTATTATTATTATTATTATTATTATTATTATTATTAATATTATTATTATTAATATTAGCACCACGTCTTACTACCCGTTCGGTTTATACGCACTTACGCAAATGTGTAATGATAGGGTGAATGTGAGATGAAATTGAGGACCTACAGTTTAACGTGGAATCCGAACCACGGTGGAGGCATTCCTCACATTTACAAGTTGTGATTAATACACGTCTTGTCAGAGGTAAAGGAAGGGTTTGGCAATCAGATAAATCTGTGTCGGGACCAAGGAGTGTCATTCTTATTTTAAGAACATGCATGATTTTAAAATATATTTAAAATCTCACATTGTATAGATGTGGTATTTATATTTTAGGTATATTTAAAAAATTTTAAATTATGTATATACTCGAATTTGAAATGAACTTGGGAGATTTCTGAAATACTTGACACAAGTTCAACTCGTAGATGCAAAGAGAAATAATACGCGATGCAAAAAAATAAATATATTTTTAATTCAATGTTTTGATAATTCAGAATTAAAGAGATAATATGAAAATATTAAAAAATAGATCTTTATGAATAATTTATTAAAATCATTCGTATTTTTAAACCATATTGTATTGTACATTTATTTTATACAAACTATAACATATTTTTAGTACAATTATAGTATAAAAAAACACTTATTTTACAGATGTTTTGAATATTTTAGAGGGCTATTAATCCTAGACTGTTCACGCCCAGTCGTTTTTGCTTCTCTACCGGCCGCAATAAGTATTTATCTTAGTCTGTGACGTCATTTAAACCCATTATATACTTACATACAGCGCATATAAAGTACATCTCTTTGAGCTGGTCTCTACCAAAACTCAATTTGATTGTGACATCACTAAAGGCAAAATAGTAGTGGGTTGCAGTGCATGTTGTTCCTGTTCAGTGTCGTGTAGTGGAGTATTTTCAAAGTACACTGAGCCTGTTAAAACTGTAACTTTCCTCACCCACTAGTTTCCCATTTGACTAATCCTATCTTAACATAGGAGTCTTATGTTCGCTGATAGCTGAACAATGAGTGTTTTACTGAGTGGTGAAAACCATTCACAAATACAGTTTAAACAAGCTCCTCTTATAAAGTATATACACCACTCACGTTAACTTAGCTAACATCTCAAAAAGTTACTAGAAATAGTCCGTAATGTATCTCTACGCCAACAGTTGACAAATGTCACTTTGGATAGCTGTAATGAAAACATATGGTAATGTATGAATGTAATAGCTAGCCACAGTAATTTAGGCCCATATTATTTGTATTTAGTATTTAGTTGAGGCCGGGCACAAAGCTTATTTATTGTTTTATTCCACTTAAAAAAAATGTCCTTAGAGCACTTTCACAAAAGGTCTAACAAATATTGCTTTAAAATGGTGACCGATTAATTTAAACCATGTGATTGATCATGACGCAAACAAGTTCCTTACAATGGTGCAGCCACGCAGTAAAAAATAATATTTTATTCAGTTAAATATTTAGAAACACGACAAAATAATCATAAAATGATTTATTATATGTTTAAAAAATTGACAAGTATTTTCTCTTTTCTAAGTAAAGACGATGCCCATGTTAATAAGTATTAATGTATGCACTATATTACACATTATCGATAACACACATTTTTTTATCAAAAGTAATGAAATAGTGTGAGAAAAGTTAAGTTTACGTTATTTTAAATGCAAAATATAACATGCAATTAAAAAAAACTTATCATTTATAACTAAACAGTGATCTTATACAAGTGTTGGCAACCCAAAACCTAAACAAATGATTTTTCAACTGTCATTCATGTAAAAAGCTACGGTGAACAGACTGTACCTTGGCAACACGCCACGTGAATGGTCCTACTAGCCGTAGGTTTGATGCTATATATAGTAACAATCAGCAATAAAGGTAATATTCTCGCTAATAGTGGTGTGTGAATTCATGTAAACTTGGTATTGTGCTGTTAGATCTCCTGGACGGTGCCTTTACAAGACGTGCTAGTGTTGCTTCCACAGTGGCTGATCATGCTATCCCTGGTAGCAGTTCACTGTTTCCTCGTGTTCTTCTTGGATGTGCCTGACTGCCCTACGTAAGTGGGATCAGATATTAAAAGTCTTTAGAATTTCAAACTCGAAACCTCGATTCCCTCAATTCTAACTGAAATTGAAAGAATTGTGAATCGATCTTAAGATCATGGTTTTTGATACGTTAATACGTAGCTTTCTAGGAAATCAAGTCTGGTATTTAAGGATGTCACCTAACTGTGACGTAGGGACAAGTCAAAATAAGATTTTCCGTGATAATGTTCATGGAACTTTAAACATATAACATTGAAGCAAATACCATACATTCTTAAATAATTCTAAAAATAGTATTTAATTGTTATATAATTATTGTTTTGATCTTGAAGTAGATTTTGTAAACGTGTTTTTTTTAAATCGTCTACAACTCAGGCTATTAATTGGTTAATAAACTAAAATTGTTGGTAGTAATTTTACGGCCAGGATATAGATTAAAATAGTCTGAGTCTCTATAGATTAGGAAACAATATTAAGGTAATGTTGAAATATAAGTCAACACAGTCCAGGTATTAATAGTATATTGAGTATGTATACTCGTCAGTGGAAGAGGGGAAGTGTTATCAGCAGATAAGCCATATGTCTTGCAAGATGAACTATGAATTCCCCCCTCCCCCTTCCTTTCTACCTTGTGCATGAATTGCACTATCTAGAATTGGAATATTTGTAACTGTGGCCATTATTAATTGGATTTTTTTCCGTTACACATTAATATCGACAAACTATAAATACATCCAATACTACCTTTGTGCTTTATTGATCTTGCATACATAAAATGTGGCCTCTTTAATTGTTTTTAGGCCTACTATTTATACTTTCAAATTTTCTTTTACAAATACATCACAATACCATAGTATGTAATAAAATAAAATATTTTTTTATGTGAGCTTAGCTTGAAGGGAAAAAAGTTTAAAATTTTTAAATCTTGAGTAATTGAGATCGAGATTACTATTATTAGAGAATGGAAATCCTGATTAGGAATTGAGAAAAACAGGAATCATTTCTCCTTTAGATTATTTATATTGTTGAATTCCTAGAATTATGAAGGATAAAGGCGGGTTGTTTTTGTTGACCATTCGTAGTTGTGGACCAGGCCACGACTTTAGACGTTCCCACTGAGCATTTTCTTAGCCGCGGTTCCACTTTGTAACAAATAACTCACGCTCAGGTATCTGTTCATTACTGAAGGAAATGTGGGTTAACTGCCCAGGTGGTTAATATACGTCCAGCGCCACCACGACTATTATTACTTGACTATTAGTTTCCACAAGGTCATGTATCTGTTCATTACTGAAGGAGATGTGGGTTAACTGCCCAGGTGGTTAATATACGTCCAGCGCCACCACGACTATTATTACTTGACTATTAGTTTCCACAAGAGTCATGTTCACGACTGATGTGGTCGTGAGTCATACACTCGACTCCATGGGAACTCACCTTAATCGAGATTTGATAGTTTGAAACAAACAAAAGTTAATCAAATATATAATCTCAATATATTTTTATAATATTATTAAAAGTTTAATTCAACACAGCTATAGGACAGACCTATCAACCGGATATCAAATGATTAATTTACCACTTAATAAATATGGGACTCACGTCGTAGCAACAAATGTTAACATTTGGTTACTATTTATAATTTTATGGAAACTTAAAACATTGCGAACAAATTCAAAATTGTAAAATTAAACTTATACTTACAGTGGGTACCTCGGCCCAGGAGGTAATCAGTTTGACGGACAGTACAGAGGCTGTATCGGTGGAGCTAGTGGTTACATTGACCGACTGATCTTGGGTCCCTCCCACATCTACCAGAACCCTACAGCTGCACAGGTCTACGGCTCTGGACCGTTTGATCCGGAGGGACTCGTTGGTAATTTGTGTTTTCTATCAACTATTGGGCTAGGATGTCCTCCGTTTCATGGGGAAATTAGAGTTGCTAATTTATTTATTGTGTTAAACAGTTTCTAGATATAATAAAATTTAATCAAAATCGTTAGAGAGGATTTCCAGAAAATCGATTCTTTCTCTTTTTGCCATTCAGTAAACTACACCTGATTTTATGGTTGGAGATATAAATCCAAAAATACTTTGGGGTATCCTTATTAAGACCGTAAGTAAAAAGTTTTATCTCGGTTGTTAAAATGGTTTCGGCTCTAGGCTGAGATAAAAACAGATGGCATCGGTTTAGGGGGGGAGCGGGGGTAATAAGACGTATGTAGTCTGTCTTGGATGTCTGGATCTTTGTTATGCGATAGCTGTCAAATACGTTAAACAATCTTAACGAAATCTGGCAGGAATTATTTTTGAAAATAGGATGAACATGTATGTATCCTTCGTCTACTTTTTTTCTAGGAAACAAGCTTACCTTGCATTATTACACTATGGTGTAATATGGGGTCACAGTATAGTTCATCAAGGTAAGAATGCTACATTTCAAGGTAACAGGAGTGTCCATATTTAAAAAAAAAATGTTAATGCGTTTCAATATGTCGGCCACTTCAAAGTCTTTCGTTTGATAGCTCATCTCAAGTGATTTGAAATTATAATTCTAAGGCATTAATCATGTGCCTGGGGCGTGTTTGTTTAGATTTAGACATCTATTGCGAGACTGAAGTCATAAACCATCTGAACTACGACTACTCTCTGTGAATATTATGTACTATTAAATATCGTATTAATTTGATTTTTGCCTAACTTGATCACCAAGGGAAAATATCTATTTCAAATCCAAGGATAAATTTTAGGAAATACTTTAACTGGAAATCCAAAGAGAAATGTTAGAGATAGTAACGATAAGAACAAGACAATAGCCTTATAAAATGAAGAACTTAGCAATTTTTGAATGGAGGGAGTTAGTTCTACTGTTAAAAGAACTAATAGTTTTAAACAACTTTTTAAAATAAATTATTCTAGATTTAAATTACAACTGTTTGTTCGTCCTTTTCTGTTACAATATCATTATATACACTCGCCCAGCATATTTAGTGTTGCAGTATTAATAATTATTTGTAGCATCAGGAATTTGAAATCTCATCACCACACTAACAAAAAAGTACGCCATATATCCCCATCCTCAGCTAGTTCTACCCAATCCAACTCATTACACAATATCCCTATCCTCAGTTAGTTCTACCCAATCCAACTCATTACACAATATCCCCATCCTCAGCTAGTTCTACCCAATCCAACTCATTACACAATATCCCTATCCTCAGCCAGTTCTATTCAGTCCACCTCATTACTCCCTGTACCTATCTTGAGCTAGTTTTATTCAGTCCACCTCATTACTCCCTGTACCTATCTTGAGCTAGTTTTATCCAGTCCACCTCATTACTCCCTGTACCTATCTTGAGCTAGTTTTATACCAGTCCACCTCATTACACCCTATCTCTTTGAGGTATATTCTGATGTTATCCTCCCATCAACGTAGAGGTTTTCCATCATGGTATCTCAGTCAATACCTTGAAGGTGGTTCTAGATTCTTCCATTCGAGCTGCATGTCCTTCCCACTGTAGCGTGCAAGATTTTATTATACTAACACCATAAAGATTAATACACACATAATTTCTCCCGATTTGTCGTCTTTCACTCAGCTTTTTGAACAATATTATAGACTCAATAATACACTAATACTCATTTGTATATACAACGATTAAAGAGTATAAAATACTCTTAGATGTGTTATATTGTTGACTATTGTAGAGTCTATTATCAGGTGAATAAAGTTTGATACTTTCAGTTCTATATAAACATCATACTGATTTATGCCAAACCGGTGTACTTAAAGCTCAATAACTCACCCAAAGATGTCCTAAAAAAATTATAAACATACATAATTCATCTACTGTGAGGCATTAAAGGTTAGTCCACCATATTTAACAAAGTAAATCCATAAAATAGGGAAAGAGAGGTTAAGGTAACCTGAAAATTGGCCTCACACATTAGCTTATGTTTATTACTTTCTAACTTTGTTCTAAATTAAATCAAATGTTAGATAAATTATATATATATATACATTCTATAATATATTCTTCAGACAAAAGTTTTTAAAAACTTTGGGAATAAAAATCGTCTCTTTCACGATGTCATCAATGGTCAGCGTTATAATATTATACAAATGAATAATATTTACTTTTACTCTAATTCAAAATATACAATCACTGGCATAAACAAATATAAATTAAATGTAAACATGTTTCAAAAGAGTTGAGGAAGATTTGACAACTTTTGTTCCTGATATACATATCCAATTATATATATATATATGTACAATATGTACAATCCAATAATTTGGTATTTTCAGAGGTAATTTGTACCTTTGATAGCAGTAGATATATCACTTTTCGACGTAGAATGTTTAGCCATTGCCCCTGCACGAGGTGCGGCTTACAGTTTTTTTTTATGTCTGTGACGTCATTCTAGACGGCGTCTTTGTGCAGACTTATTAATTCTAGACAATGCAATCGTAAATACTTCCCTGTGAAGGCGGTGACATCTCTCTCTTTCTCCCTTTTAACATAATATATGACTTTGACGTCATTTTAGGATGGCTAGGTTCGTCATATTGGTTGTAGAATTTACTAACTGTAACTTAGCATTCAAATCCTGGTTAAGTGTACTGGGAGCTGTTTGCCAAAATAAAATTATACTCTTTCCCCATGCAAATGCGGGTACAACACTTCTAATCTTATATGTTTCCAATCAATTTTCCATTAGTACATATAAATGTGGATGGCTCAGATGACTGGTAAGGTGCAGTAGAAAAAACAGCAGGTAGGCCATATTTTTAGAATCTAGAAAGTGAAGACAAAAGTCTTTGAATGCTTTGTCCTGGTTTTTTTTAGGATGCCTACTGTCCATATTCCAAGTGTTTCTGGGGGTCCAAGCTGGGACTATTCTTGGTTTCCACCGCGAATGGCGGGACCGTGTATACCGCTGGCTGACATGGGGGAGCCTGGCTGGTGTCATAGGCGCCATATTGTGTCTGGCAAGCAAGGATAATGGCTGGATACCCGTCAACAAGAACCTTTGGTACAGTCTAAAATTCTACAATAGTAGAAATATTAAGGTGGAATTATACTCGTTGTAAGCTGAATGTTTAATGGTAAAAGATTTATAGAGTTGATATTGATATTGAATTGCAGCAAGCTGTAACTTAACAAACAACCAGTCGTTAATGATTTATTCTTATTTGAAAATAATATATTTAATAATTACATACAGGCATGTAGCCAAGAAAAGGCATCCTGGGGGATCTATATAGACCTCCTCACACCCCCAATTCAACTAGTACTTTATTGAGTTAAAATTAAATTTCATATTTTCACTAGTGTTGTGTTGGAGCGTGAATTGTCTCACTATTATCTAGGATTTTTTGTAATATCTGTTTAGTATTTTGGATAAATAAAGTAGTTTAAAGGCTTGTCTGGTTGGCTGTAAACAGCGGGGAGCTGAATTGTATCCACTCTAAATGGTATCAATTCAGATTATTTTAAAATAAACACCTTTAAGAAGAAACCTTAATTGTATCCCCCTGAATTATATTCACAAAAACCTGAATTGTATCCACTCTGAATGTTATCAATTCCGACAGTTTTGTAATAAACTGCTTTTGTGAAAAACTTGAATTGTATCCACCTGAATTGTATTCACAAAAACCTTAATTGTATACACTCGGAATGGTATCCATTCAGACAGTTTTGGAATACACACCTTTAAGAGAAAACCTGAATTATATCCACAAATGGCCGACTGAGGTTTAACAGCAGGAACGTTTAACGTTAAAGCTTTGTCACACTTCTGGTAGAGGGCAGCAGAATGGAATCTTCTTAACTTACTTCTTGTATACTAGAATGCAGCTAAATCAATATGTTAATTCAATCAAATTCTTTAAATAAGTATGAGTAATTATTTGAAATTCGTAGACTCCTATAAGGTTGCCAACATTACAAAAAATATTAAAAAACATAGCGTTCTAAATTATTTCTGGTTTCAAATAAAACACATTGCTGCAATTAGTTTTTATTTCATTTAACATGTATTGTAGGGTAAGAAATGTGCTGCAGAGGATATTCCTATCCTATATAAGCCAGTCCTGCTCGATTATATACTTTAGGGTAACAGAAGTTAAACGAATTGACATTAGGAGCACCTTTTAGAAAATATAAACAAATTGTTTGCAGTCAACATTGATAACATTTAACTGTTATTTGTAGATATTGACTATCTTTGTATTAATATTATCACTGTTCACCATAATTTTTTATTTTCCTTGGAGATGCTTAAAAAATTCACTTGTAATCAAATCAAGATATAGGTGAATTTAAACTAAGTTTGTCATTAGTGCTCTAATTCTCTTTTAAAGTGGGCTGTAAGAGTATTTTACTAAACATGAAGCATTCATTCTCTTTAAAGATGCAATGTACAATAGAACATTAATTTGCAACCATATATGACTTGTAAGATTTTTTTTTCAGGTCATAATTCTTTAGAGCACGTATCGATTTCGATAATTTTAAAGATATAAATCTTTCATTTTAATAGTCAACAGACTTTAACCACTATGTTTTTAAAAAATGAGCATTGAAAATCTAGCATTAAATTATTCAAATCTAGTGAGAAATGAGACACTTTTGATGAATTATGGCAAGAATTTTATTCATATGAATTGGCAGCACTGCTTTGCTCACGTCCTATGCTCAGTGAGCTTTAGTGGTGGGAATAATCGAGTAAAAGTAGTCGACCACACCTTTTGTGTATCGTAATAGGCTGTACTCGATTCTTCCAGAAATACTCAAGTAAAAGTAGTTGGGCCCTGTTCTTCTTTTAGTTGCTCCTTTTCTTTAACCACAGGTATAATACACAATATTGGTTGGAATGTTTAACATGTTATTTTAATACAAATTCTTTTTTCCCATAGAATTAATTTTTTCAGTCATACTCTTATCAGTGCACGATTTATAACAACATTCAATCCCCATTCGACATTTTATCACTAGTACATCTATAAACATATCACCACGTATTACAACATGTAGATATTATACACAATACTCTAATGCATTTTTCTCAAACTCAGGCCGCGTTGCAGGCCACTGCCGACATAAACAAGTTTTCTTGGATATATTATATTTTTTTGTTTTTAGCGCATCTTACTACCCGTTTAGACATTGAACATTTTAATCACGCTAGTAGGTAAAGGATGAGGAAGATATAATTTAGTGGAAATGGAACCCCATTTGAGGGAAGGGAATATGGGAAACCAGAGTTGAAAACTCACCTCTGTACACCCAGCCGGAATTCAAACCCTGCAAACCAGACCAGAATAATATGACGTTTAATCAGCGTGTAGTTCTATAATATTTATTTGATTTGGTTTAAATCGTTAATATAATATTTAAAAGCTTCTACTATCCCAAATATTTATGAAGGGTTAGAAAAAATACTCAACGCACTATTTAAATTATATAAATAAAAATTCCCACAATCAAGTATTTAAAGGGATTAAAAATTATCATAGTTTAACTTTTTTAAATTATGTTCACACTAATTTTCAATTACCATTTTTGTGTGTGCGTATGTGATTGCGGGTTATTTATATAGTAATATAAAAGTATCGTAGACAAGTGGGCCACTAGTTTGAAAACACTACTATAATGGTATAGGAATAAGGAAGATTTTATTATTATTATTATTATTATTATTATTATTATTATTATTATTATTATTATTATTATTATTTAGCACCGCGTCTTACTACCAATTCGGGTTATATGTTTAAGTACTAATTATGCTAATGAATTAGGAATTGGAAAGGTCGAATTTGGAGGAAGTGAGCCCAAATTTGCATGGAGGGAGAGCGGAAAAGCATTTGGGGAAAACCACCCCCAGTTCACCCGACCGAGATTCGAACGTCAATCTCCCCGTCCTCGGCAATCTGGCTCTGTACGAAACCAGCGCGTTAGCCAACTACGCCACCGAGGCGGGTAATAAGGAAGAATTTCAGAAGTAATCCACCCGCATTTGCGTGGAAGGGGAGTGGGAAACCATTTAGGCAAAAAGCATCCTCAGTAACTTTTGTTAAAGGGCTAATAGTTGCACCTTTTCAGATATACATTCAATTCTAACTTAGTTTTATTAAATTTTATCAATTTTATTTTGTTTCACAAATTCGATGTATTTTCCTTACATGAAAATTAATATATTGAGAGTGAGGTTTACCTTTGGAGAGATTTGAAATTGCATCTAGATTTGAAGAAATGTTAGAACTGGTGGATAGGTCCTTATTGTTCTGAAAAGCTCTCCGACCCACGAGATTAGTGCAGAACTAGTAGAGAGAGAAGGATTGAAGATTATTGGGAGGATGACAAGTGAAAGGGGATGAGGGTGGCAAGTCAAAGGGAACAAAATATTTTACCTGAAGGTGGGGTGGTAGTGAGCACCAGTTTAGTGCATTAATTGTGCAGTTTTTATAGCATAAACATTTTTTGGCCAAAATAAATCAAATATTTCTTCTATAGAAACATAGAGTTTAGTTTTCTATTATTATTATTATTATTATTATTATTATTATTATTATTATTATTATTATTATTATTATTTAGCACCGCGTCTTACTACCAATTCGGGTTATATGTTTAAGTACTAATTATGCTAATGAATTAGGAATTGGAAAGGTCGAATTTGGAGGAAGTGAGCCCAAATTTGCATGGAGGGAGAGCGGAAAAGCATTTGGGGAAAACCACCCCCAGTTCACCCGACCGAGATTCGAACGTCAATCTCCCCGTCCTCGGCAATCTGGCTCTGTACGAAACCAGCGCGTTAGCCAACTACGCCACCGAGGCGGGTAATAAGGAAGAATTTCAGAAGTAATCCACCCGCATTTGCGTGGAAGGGGAGTGGGAAACCATTTAGGCAAAAAGCATCCTCAGTAACTTTTGTTAAAGGGCTAATAGTTGCACCTTTTCAGATATACATTCAATTCTAACTTAGTTTTATTAAATTTTATCAATTTTATTTTGTTTCACAAATTCGATGTATTTTCCTTACATGAAAATTAATATATTGAGAGTGAGGTTTACCTTTGGAGAGATTTGAAATTGCATCTAGATTTGAAGAAATGTTAGAACTGGTGGATAGGTCCTTATTGTTCTGAAAAGCTCTCCGACCCACGAGATTAGTGCAGAACTAGTAGAGAGAGAAGGATTGAAGATTATTGGGAGGATGACAAGTGAAAGGGGATGAGGGTGGCAAGTCAAAGGGAACAAAATATTTTACCTGAAGGTGGGGTGGTAGTGAGCACCAGTTTAGTGCATTAATTGTGCAGTTTTTATAGCATAAACATTTTTTGGCCAAAATAAATCAAATATTTCTTCTATAGAAACATAGAGTTTAGTTTTCTGCACATGCTAATCTCAAAAGTTCTTGAATATCTCTCATGAGCATAGCGGCATTTGGTGACAAACTTTTTAAATGCAGAGAAAAAATTGTCACTAAATTTCAGGACACCCTTGACAGATATTAAAAAACTGTTGAGATTAGCATGTGCGGAAAACTAAACTCTATGATTCTAAAGAAGAAATATTTTATTTATTTTGGCCAAATAAATGTTTATGATAAAAAACTTCGAAAATACTGCCCTAAACTCACGCTCACTACCACCCCACCCCATCTTAAGATTCTTGTCTTTCACTTGTTTTGAAGGCTGTTTGCTTTTTCACACTAGAAAATAAATGTTCTTTTTTTTACTTTCTTATTTCTAGAAAGTAGTGTAATATCCAAGGCCAGCGAATAATTTCGGGTCGGGGGGGTGAGGGGGAAGATGGGGTTGGTGGGCCCATTCTCTAAATGCCGGAATGCCTCAGGCTATAAAAAAATTCTATATGATAAACAGTTCTAGAAGCTCTCCGAAGTGCTTTTTATGGTAACATAGCCCCCTGACCACTGAAGGCAAGGAAAAATTAATAAATATAAAACACCTTTAGAAGCTCTCTGAAGTGCTTTTTATGGCAACATAACACCATAATATTTTGCCCTCGAGATTATGATGGATTTTGACGTTTTATGTGGCCCCGAATTAAAAATATCAGTATCACATTTTTGTGCATTCTTAACGATAGGCGTAGATAAATTGAGCCCAATTTATCAAATTTAAGTTCAGCTCGCACACAAACTTATCTGTATAAATAAAATGCTCATCACCCTATTTCCCCAATCTCGGGAGCTGGTAACTTTAAATTTTTGGAGAATATTAATTTTAGGCCCTAAGCAATAGATATGATGGTATTTTCAGAAATTTGACCTCTTAGAGGCGAAAATAGGGGTTGAAAGTTTTTTTAAATTAACTGATGTATCTCTAGAACCAGTGGAAATTGAGCTTTAAAATTTAAAATGAAGTTTTCTTTCTAAAATTTGGTGAAAGTTTTTTTTAGGTTTCTTTCAAATTTAACCCCCCAAGGCGGCAGAAAAGGGTGAGGAATTTCATACCCTCCAAACTCAATGAAATTTAATATCTGGAAGTTGTTCGGGTCACAGAATAAGAATCTGACTTTTTTTGTACTGCAATCACAAAATGGATCCCAAGGTCTATTAGAAAAGAGGGTGGGGGATCAACACTTGCTAAACTAAAATAAATTACTATTTATCACTGTGGTATAAAATTGAAACGTGTCAGACAGCTAAAGGAGCTACTCCATAAAATTATAAAAGTTTGAACGTTTTTAACTTTTACGTTGGATCGCGGGACATAGGGGACGGGGGGGGGGCTATAAACAGAAAAAAAAAA